>VZTO01000952.1:697-32690 GCA_013400615.1 Syrrhaptes paradoxus | reverse complement strand
AGATCAAGACTCTCAGCACCATGAGAAAAGTTCTCAGTACCTTGTAATATTATGCCTCTGCAGAGTAAAATAACAGAAATGTCAAAGATTATTTACTGTTTACAAAAGCACTAACCAGCACTAAAGGAAGCAAATCAGAATGTCACCAAACTTACACTTTTGCAAGAAAAAATAAGCTCATACTTATTTAACTTAACTACTTAACAGCAAGAATTTGTGTCTATGCTAATAACAAGTTGGCAAAATTAATCAGCCATGTTCTTCACAGCCTTGCAATTTGGAGAATCATTTCTACCTGGGTAAAAAAGATGCAAACCAGTACTCATTATTTTGTATACAAGTACAAATTACAAGTGACTTTATGGAGTAAAACAAAGAAAAATCAGGTCCAATATGTACAGTCACACACTTTACACCNCATGACTCTCACTTTATCTCAACCCAAACAAAACACTTACCTAAATTTCTCATCTACATTAGGATACTTTAACCCCCTAATACACCGTATCAACTCCACTAAACTACTGAACAACAGACAAAAAATTGCTTTGCACCTAATCGACCTCACTTGATACAAAAAAATAGGCCCTGAAATTAGCAAAAGCTTTAAAAGCTCCCAATTCTTTTTTTTTAAACACTTTTATTTCTGCTCATGTTTTTTCAAGTTAGAAGTGAAATAATGTTGGTATTTTAACCATTATAATACTTCATTAAAATAAAAATAATTAAACTTCTCTTAAAATGAGAAAAGACACCTCACTGAAACTTCTGTATGCACACTTTGGACTTAAAAGTCTACAGACAAGGATAGGTGGTGGCATTTGGATTTTTCAGTCCTGAGACAAATTCTTGTCCCAGCATAGAGCCCACATGTATGGACTAAGTAGTAGGTTGATGAATCAAGGAAAACAAAGAGCCACTCTAACCAAGCTGGTAGAGCAGCTAAACAGACACCCTTAAATCTCCTTTAACGTCCTGATTAAGGTATTCTAGTCTTAAGCATTCCTAATGTATTTTATAGTGTGGTTGCAGGTGTGTGTGCATATGCATACATATGGAGAAACTGTACATGGAGTAAAGAGTCCTTCACCTCTTTGCTCCATAAGTAACTGTGGCTTAGACTTCCTTACTCCTTTACACCCTGCATGGACAGAAAACCCCACTGAGTTATCAAATGCACTGAAGCCATCAAACATCTCTCCCTTGTCTACCAATGACTCATGGTTTCTGCTGTGGGGAAGGAAATCTGTTTTGGGAAGAGGGCATTTTATAGAGGGTGACCTGCTTCCGGCAAGTGCTGATATATAAAGACATGAGCTGGCTCAGTATACCACAGGGTAAAATTATCACACTAAAGCATATCTAATACAAGGAGAAAATTCCCTGCTTCTACCCTCCCATTTCAAGTATAATCAAGAGTGAGGATTTAAAATATTCTAAACCTCATCTATGGTATGAGAGTTTAATGTAAGAGATTACAAAAAATTTTAGGAAACCTCTTCGAGCCTGTAGAAAGGATGCAAGCACATGGAAGGAACTTCCTTCCTTTTTCCTCACAGTGACAGCGACTATTTAATTATTTATCACACTGTCTGTCAAGAACACCTAAATCAATACCAAACTACTGTTGGTAAACATGACTGTAATGACTGGTAAAGTTGGCTCATGGCTGAGAGACAAAATAAATGCTTTTTCTAGCTTAAGATTTATTTTCTCCTAAAAGAGTTACACACACAAAAGTAAAAATCTCTTGAAAAAAAAAAAGGCCTCTTCTTCTCCACCATAACTGTTTCCTGCCTTGCTGCAAACAGCATGTAGTCGATATGGCGTCGATGCACTGCAGTACCAGCCCAATCCACCTACAGTTCAGCTGGTTTACTCTGCCTTTGGCACTGACAGAAAAGTCTAAGCCCAGTCCCCCACTAAGAACAAGTTTCTCCACAGCAAGAAAAACTGTCAAGATGTAAGACAGGGATACACAGCTGGCTAAAATATTGGTAGTGGGAAGGAATCATGTACAGCAATGTTATCATCAGATCTTTAGTGAAGTTTGAGTTTGAAAAGGGTGCTTTGTTCCACTGCTTACACTGTGTGGGTTCTGATGAGGCTGTGGGAAAGATCAGCCTAAAAAGAGTAACTTCTCTGGGACCCAAGGATGAACAGCAACATCTTTAGCTCTCAGAATAAGCCTCAGTCAATTAACAAGCCTTTAAGCTGCCAAAGAAATCGTAACTAGTTTGTACAGCTTCAGCTCAGTTATTCCTTGCTCACGAAAAGTAACCAAAATCACTTTCGTTTTATAACAAAAATTGCCAACACTTCTTTCAAGGGAGTTTATTCCCCTACTGACCAGGTACCCTAGCCACTGTAAAACAAACAAACAAACAAAACCCCACAACACCAAACTGCATCTTCATGCAAATGATCTTAAAATAGCAACCTTTCTAAGGAGGGTATGGTGAAAACTATAAAGGCAGAGACCGATTCACTAGGGAAGTTACAAGGTTGTAGCTTCTTGCTATCATTATCAGCTCTGAGTGAGGCAACCTGTCCACGTGAGAGAACACCAAATCAAGCCCTTCTCCCCTGTTTCTATTTGTATACCTCCACCTACATTTGTGATATGGAACAACTACAGAGCTAACCTGTGTGGGTTTTCACCCCATCTAACCACAGCCATCCAGAAACTGGTTGCTAAGGCTCCCTCTGAGGTTAATGGCTGGAGATGAGCAAGTCCAAACCACAGCTTGCTCCAGGATAACTCACCAAAAAGATGGAATGAACCATTCTCCCTGAAGATAATTGTGTCCACTGACTTCACAAGTAATCGAGGTGACCAGTTCAAATACTGAATTTTTAGACAACTAAGATTAGGTGTGATGAATACCCCTCCTCTCGATTTGCACTACTTTAGGCTTCTGAATATAATTCATCACATTTAAGCACACACACGACCATCCAGGTAGCACTGCATCTGTTTATTAAAACAGAAGACCTTGATAACCACAGAATCCCAGCATTGCTGAGATTGGCAAGGACCTCTGGAGATCTCCTATTTTCACTCCCCTACTCAAAGCAGAGTCATCTACAGCTGACTGCTCATGGCCATGTCCAGTCAGGTTCTGAATATCTCTAAGGCTTGAGACTTCAAAGCCTCCCTGGGCAACTTGTTACAGCATTTCATCAACCTCACAACAAAAACAAATACATAAATAAATAAGTTTGCTTGGGTATTTTTAATGCTTCAGTGGAATTTCTAATATTTCAATTTGTGCCCATTGGTTCTCATCCTGTCACTGGACTCCACCAAGAAGAGCTTGGCTTAGTCTCCTTTACTTTCTCCATCAGGTATTTATATACACAGATAAGATCCCTGCTTGCGTGAGTCTCCCATTCTGAAGGCTGAAGAAACCCACAAAAATATTCAACCACTTAGTAGATTATGATATAATAACTTTATATAAAGATATTTCATTGCCAGGATAACCAAGCATTCTGGAAGACCCTTTGCATACAAAATACTTACTGGTGAACACCCAGTACTTCCCAGTCCTTCTCAACATCCTTAGGAGCCATTTTCTGTAGAGTACTTGGACAAATTTCTATTAATTTACAAAGAAGAGACCAACCCATCTGTAAAATAAAAATGCAGCTATTTTAGAACAGCTATTCTGTCTGGAACTTCAATGTTGTCTTCTAATATTCCTGGCTTTTGGAAGACGAACGTTCTGAGAAGTTATCTAGTTAAATCAATATGGGAAAATTAACACAAGACAAGACAAATGACATAGAAAATTAAAAAATGGAGGTAGAATAGATATGCTAAGGATTCTGAATGCATTGCTTGTAGGAACACGTCATTCTCACTGTGCTTCAGCACTGCTTGAGAACAAAGGGCAGACAGCTAAAAGAGATGCTGACAGAGAGAAAAATATGTGATCCATAGTATGTCATCATGGGCCAGGTAAGACCACTGCACTATTAGAAGTAGTCCAGCTTTACTGAATAACAGCTGTTTCCATAACAATTTGTCATTTAATTGCAAATTATAAGGAGAAAGGATAGGTTTTCAAAGGTGTCCAATGTTTTAAATGGGGTTGAGATACCTAAACAGTATTATATATTTCATATTCTCACCATCAATCCTCAATACCGTGTGCTTTCAAAACATAATGCAGTGAAAGTTTTGAGATCATAAGGCATGAAAGATGAACTAAAACCAACACATTTGTTCTAAATAACTACTTGATCTGTCCTGTGTAAATTCTTTGACTTTCAAACACTTCTAAACAATGCCAAAACTGAATGATGTTCCTCTTCAGTTTTCCGTTTTGAAGAAATCTGCTCTCTTATCAGTGCCTTCAGGCTGATATGACTGAATGGGCTTTAGTGAGGATGCAGTAAGCAAAATCTGTACAAAGAATTAACTGATGAGCAAGAGAAACCCGCTGTATTGAAAGAGAAGTGAACTGAGAAATGTCAAAAGTCAAGATGAAACAGATTTTACAAAAAGGAATTCAAGTAAGGCATAAAAGCTTTCTTGGCCAGATAAATAAAAAGAAAAAAAAAAAAGTGAAAACAGGCCTGTGTGCCTTAAGAATAGGAACAAGACAGAAAATATTCTAAGTGTGGGTCAAAAACCATATGCATAACCGGATCAGTTTTCAGCATAAGAGTTATATAAAGCAAAGGGGTTAAGACGGGACAGCCAACAACAGGAATGTAAATGGCTGCCTCTAAAGAGTTTAACTGCTAAATTCATGGAAGTGCATGATCTCTAACCCTGCAGTCTCAAAGACTAGAGACATGAAATTCCAAGTCTGGTAGGGTAGAGACACCCATAGGAACAGCACAGGCCTGCATCTAGGCAGCCTTCACGACAGCCTTGTCGAGTATGAAAAAGGTGATGCAGCTGCTCCCTGGGAACTGGAATTCTGCTTTACCTTTCACATACTTGTGTACATGGGGTATATTCACACCATCCGCAGTAGTTTTGTTTCTGTTTCAGTTCAGATTTCCAGAGCCAAATGTTTTAAGCCAGTTACAACCTTAATGTCTGCAAATTGGACTTGACTATGAGCCAATTTCCCAGTTTCCCTGCACTTCTCTTGCCTGGATAGCAAGAGACTGCAAACCAATTATTATGGACATTCAGGAAGATTAGGCTGATCTGTGTAACTAAGTCCTGACTAAACATAAGCGTAAAGAATAGTCTTAGCAATCATCAGTCCTCCCCAAGATGACAGTATATAATTACCTAATTTTCCACATTCCAAGCAAAACAGAGTTTATCAGTGACAGCCAATTGGCTACAAATTTCAAATCTGCATGGCAAAGACATTGCAGAGGTGACCATTAATTCAAACACTGTGTATTGCTTACAAAAGATTTTATTTCAGAAGTCCCACATCCTAATTGTTCTTGTGAAATTTAGAATCTGACGAAAACCAGCTTAATTACTTTAGAAAATTTATTTTTGTATTAAAACAGTTTCTGATTAAATTTATATTTCCATTAAACATTTTTATTTGGATTGTTGTGACTCCAAGTATTGACAAACATTTATAAGAACTGTGGACCCAGAGAAGACAAATGGAAACATCTGATCTGTTGACATGTAGTCTATTTTACAATATTAAAATCACAGCCTGAGATAGCATAGAGCTTACTATCTGTTTAAAAAGTGAGGACCTTTTAAATAACAGAAATCCTAAAGGTTACAGGGAAAGAAAAAAAACACACCAGTAAACAAAGATTCTTATAAACACTTAAACAGGACCCTATACACAGAAACAGTTGATGGCAGCACTGAAACTCTGTTATTTTTAAATCAGACCCTTTTCATTTCTAGCATGCAATGAATTCATATCACATTAGGTCACATGTTCTATGTGAGACAATAAAGCTTTGCTGACTGCTCTTTACTCAAGTGTACACATATTTTGCTCTGGAGTTTCTAAGCTGCTCCAATCATTGTCAGACTAGCTGCAGTAAGAAACTAACATATCTCCTTAAAGATACCTGTTTGACTTTAAGGCATTATTGACTTTCTAGCCCAGTACCTTCGTACCTTTAAAGAAGCTTGAATGGATTATGCCTGTGGTCTGACTTGCACTGGTACTTGCAACATTGAACTATTAAAAACCAACTCAGCACAACACAAGCCAGTGGAACAGCAGCACAACATGATGCTTTGGAACCAGTTAAGGAGGGGAGAGAAAGAGAATCCTCACTTCAGATACGTCTCTTACTGTGTTTGTTCTCCTAAGTGAGTCAATTTTATTCCAAAGGCAAAAGCAAAAGAGGTTGATTAATCCATTTATTCAATGAAAATTAATTAGCAGTGTAAAGAAACTGCACTGAGATCAGGACTACATTACCTCACCACTGCCATAAAGTGAACATTGTGTGTTCACAAAGACTGTAAATAAACAGCAGTGAATGAAGCAAGATGACAGAGCTCTACTAACATATTGTGGATGTTTGTAAATATCATAACTGAATAGGAAGGAAGAGCTGCCTATGACATTTTCTGAGGACCAGAATTTGAGCTTTGCATTGGCTACAAATTTTACACTTTAATACAATCTAGTACTGCAAAGGAGCTCCAAAACTAAACTGAACCACTGTATAACTGCAAATGTAGGTAGAGAGATTAAAACTGATCTTAAAAATTTATATTAAATCAGAACGAGGCATCTTAACACCGTTAAAATTAATATTAAACAATCACTATCTTCCTTATGCACTTGAGAATCTTGTGCTGTCATTTCAGAACTACTTCTGGTTGTGCTTGGATTTTGCATTTTTAACTTCCTTGTCTAAACTTCTGGGCAGTGGTTTTGTAAACTGTTATATACACAATATCCTTTATCCTGAAAATAATTGTTGATTCATCTTTCTATATTTCTTAATGACCTGAGAATTGAATAGTAAAATAAGTTAAAACTTCAGACTCTGCACAAATATCTAGCCTTCAAAAGAAACTTGAGCTCACTGTTATTCCAGACTAATCACTGCACAAGTGCAATTTTATATTTTAATCTGAATGTTATGCTTTTGACCTGTAGCTAAGGTCTACTATAAAAAAAAAACCCTTAAATTACACTGTTATTTAAAAGTGATGTAATTTATGTTTTTGCCTTCTAGATGAATTGAAAAAAGCAAAAGATGCCAAAAATATTGTAACTATACAAATGGGCTTAATAAAAAAAAAATCGAGTTGGATAGAAATCTGGAGCTCATAAACATCCTTTAAGCATAACGTAGTCAGAAATTTAACACCAGGAAGGAGCTGTTTCATATGACAAGTCTGGCAGCTGTACCATAAGTACAACGTCAAATTGTGCAAGTGCCACACCTAATCCAAATGGGCCAACGTTAAGTTACAGGGGCAGCCAAGCAGAACCATAAATTGCAGAACCTTCTCTTAGCTAAAAGATTTTTCCTCCCCCTAAAAACCTGGGCACAGGGTTACATATGTACACGTATTATACAATTCTGCTCTTCAGAAGTTTGTCTAGCCGCGGCAAAATTTAATATCGACATGTCAAAAATATATGAGATACCGTTATTACAGTTCAGAAGCCTGTACCCTACTGTGTTCACCTTGTTTAAGGCATATTTCCTACACGGCCTCCTTTCGCCGTGTAGAGGTGCAACGAGCGGTGACCGCAGAGAGCTGCCACGCGTGTCCCTTGAAGCGCCGGCGGACGCAGCACCCTGCTGCAGAGCAGCACTTCACAGAGCGGCCCCGAAGAGAGCAAGTTAAAAAGCAACAACCCAGCCGAGCGGTAACTGTTAATCCGGGACGGGACCGCGGCACTCGGCTCCCCCCACGGAGCGAAGCGGGAGCGCGGCCCCGGCCCCTCGGCGCCGCCCGCCCCTACCTGCTGCACGCCCGCCGCGCCCGGGTACAGGTCCACCACCAGCAGCAGGGGCACATGGACGTTCTTGCCGCTGAAGAGCCGGGGAGCTGTGGGGGGACAGAGACAGGCCGCGTTAGCGACCGGCGGCGGACGGGACGGAGCGGGGCCGGGCAAGAAGGCCGGGCTCTTACCGCTCTGCCGGGCCGCCAGCTCCAGCAGGTCGCTCAGGGTCTGCACCAGCGTCTCCAGCCGCTTCCTCTCCTGGACGTTCTGGAGCCGCACAACCAGCTTCCTCAGGGCTTCTTCCTCCCTCGCCGCCGCCTCACCGTCCTCAGGACCGGCGCTGGCCATGGCCGACACGCTGTCCTCCGCGGCGGGCGCCTCACCCCATGCGGCGGTCCCCGCGCTCCGCCGGGATGAGGTCCGGGTGGCGCGGGCCCGTCCTGCGGCACCACCACAGCCGCCGCTGCCACAGCCGCCGCCGCGCTCGCAGTGCTGCCCCTCCGCCCGGCGTCACCGGGCTATTTCGAGCCGCCCTTCCGGCTGCCTCCCGCCCCTCCCGCCGCGCCGGGGACACGACCGCCGCGACGGACCGGCCCCCGCTTGCGGGAGGACGCCGCTCACTGCCCCTAGGGGGCGCCCACGTTACTGATGCAAGGGCCCGGCGGAGGGCCAGGCACGGTGGCGGCTCGCCTGTTTCCGCTGATTGACAGCACAGCTGTCCATAGACTCGCAGAGCTGGAGCCTAGGTTCCGCCCCGTCGTGGTTTTCTGCGCTATTAAAGGCTCCGGAGGGGCAGGTGTCGGCTGAGGCGGGGGTGGTGGGGTAAGGTGGTGAGAGAGGTGTGCTCTCTGTGTTTTTTGGTGTTGTTGAGGAAGAAAACTCACACATATCTAGTGCCATGCTGGGTTGGGGAGGAGAGGGGGAGCGACTGTAGCTGGTGTATGTACTGGATGTGCAGCTCCCTGGGAGAGTGAGGTGCCCCCTTGCCTCGTGTGGAGTTTGGGGTTGTCATCCCTCCCCGTGTGGTGGGGCTGTGAGGGGCTGGGGAAGGCGGAGATGGAGCTGGGCCCTTCAGGCTGCTGTGTGGCAGCAGAGATGAGGCTGTAGCTCACCTCACCTGAGGAGGCTTATGCTCTGTGCTCCTGGTGTGCTCAGGTCTGGAGGTTAAACCTTTGTGCTTGGAAGTCAAATTTCCTTCCAAGCCTTGCAGTGAGAGATTGCTGTTTGGAGATAAGAAGGTTCTTTTGTTGTGTGCATGTGTTGCTTCATTTGTGGTTGATGCAATCTTCCTGAGGTCTGGCAGCAGTTCTGGTACCTCTGCTGCCCTTCCAAGGTGTGTGAGTAGGAGACTAGTAATAGCTTTAAAAAAAATTTTGATTAAAAGGTAGATTCAGTAGAATATGTTACATAATGAGCTTGCACATACTTCTTAAATATAGCAGTATTAATTAAGGGAATAAGCTCTTCAGTTGAGCTAAGCTTTTGTTAGACAAATATGTTTTGGAGGATCATGGTGGGAGTATGGATTCACTTGAAGCTTTTGCTGAGATTGCAGTGTTTGTTTGCTAGATACACATAATCGTTAAATAGCTGATTTACAGGTCACTAATTTCTTTCTCAAAATATACTTTAAGAAACAGTGTTTAGTAATGCCTCTGAAGCCACAGGGTCCTGTATAAACTGCCTCTGCTCTGTTGGTGTATTGATCTTAAAGCTTGTATGTTGCTCTTGTCATCATTCAGTGCTTCTTAGGTTTTTGTGCACAAAGACACTATTGTCTTGGCATCCCAATTATAGCCTGTTAACTAGGACTGCACTTGTTAAATGGTGCGCTAGTTTCTCCCTTTCTGAAGCATGGGAAAACAAGTATGAATGCAAGACAGCTTTATGAAGTTGTGACTCATAGTTTGAGTTGTGCGGAATGCATTACATTGACCTAAAACAAAAATTAGCTGAATTAAATGGATTAGTTTCACTTGAAAGATGTTCTTCCTTTCTGCAGAAGCAGTAATTCAGGCACAAAGGAAAACTTTTAAAATTTATTTTCTAGATTTAAAGCCTCATTGCTGGCTACCTGCAGTTTTGACAAGTTTATTATTTCCAGCAAGTGGTATGAATGCAAATACAGTCTTTCAGGTTAGATCAGTAATTAGCCTTCTCCAGTATCTGCAAAGCTGTAGCCATTACCAGACTTCAGCAAAAGGTTTTTTTTAAAGGTCAGTCTTCATAGTTTATACAGATGGCAAATGCCAATTGTGAGTTACAACTAGTGATATTGATAAAGTAATATTAGTAAAACTTTCAAAAACTGATCTTAAACTGAATTGGTGGCTGTTTTGTGCATTTAGCAGAGCAGCTGTACTACTGCTCTGGACTTCCTTGCGCTGTGGTTTATATAAGAATGCACAAGTACAAGTTTCAGCAGATGTAAGTAGAAAAAAATTTTGGATTTCTTGAAGGTTGATGGGGGACCAGGCCTTTCTCCTGAAATATGTTGAGTTCTTTGACTGTGTGTTGGATGCAGACCACTTGAGATTATGTGTGTGTGTCTGTTTTGCCTCTTTCAGAGCCTTTTGTGTTAGTTCTTTTCTGGTAGACTCTGTCCCACACAACTGTCAGCTGCTTAGTAAACTTAAGGCCAGGGTATAAGATAGAAAAGTGTAAAGAGAAAGCAAAAATTAGAGATAAAATGTAGCTTTGATTTAAAGTATAAAAGATTTATTTTCAGTCTCTTAAGAGATCTTAACTGCAATTTCTTCATTGTGTCCTAGTTAGGCATCAAGGGGTTTTGTTGTCACTCCACCTTCCTTGTTACTCCTTAAATTTCAGATGACTTTCACTTCGAAGCACTTGTGTTCCCTTGAGGTTTCCTTGTCATGTTTTTTATGAAACCTGTCAAATTTATGTGGCAGCTGGTTTATTCTTGAGGCTAGGTGGTTTGTCTGTAAAAGAGTTATTTCCCCCTTTTTTAAAAATGAGATTTGTAGCTTACTACCCAGTTTGGACTGTTCTGTATTTATTCTCTTGGACTCAGATGGGACTACTAATACTTATTAAGTAATACATAATCTCTTGTGTGTGACCATGTAGACAGATATAAAGACATAACATGAATTTGGTGGCCTTCTACGACAGAGCCATGGATCATTTATCAACAGTCCTGGCTAACAGGGGAGGTCCCAGCTCNTAGAGTCTTGCATCTGGGCAAGAACAGCTCCAGGTACCAGTGTAAGCTGGGTACTGACCTGTTGGAGAGTAGTGTAGGGGAGAGGGACCTGGGGGGTCCTGGTTGTCATGCCAGGTTCTTGGGGACAGCCATGCTCAGACCATAGCCGTGTTCAGTAAGTCTGTCTCAGGCTGTGGGACTGCATTTCCCAACTGGTGTTTGAACACCACTCTTTCTACTCTGTCTCACCTGAAACTTTTTGAACTGATTGCCTCTGGCTCCAAGAGTCTGGGACTCTAAGGATGGGAGTAATCACAATGGTAGTGCATCTGGTGAGGGCTTGTTCACGTGCAATCCAGCCATTTGTCAGGCAGGTTCCTCTTCTCAACAATGCATGGATGTGGCTGAAAGGCTAAGCCAGAATTTGAAGTGGGGTCATGTAACAGGGTGCCTGAGATGCAGCTGGAGAGTTGCTGAAAAGAACTTAACTGGTGCAGCCGTCAATCCTTCTAAACATAACAGAAGAAACCCAGAATTACTTGTTGTCTCATCTTTGTTGGGTGGATAACTTCCCATAAGAAGCAAGTAGTCATTTCCCTATTATTTTTGTAGATGAAGCCAGAACTGAGACAGGGAAGACTAGATTGGTAGAGAGGTTTTTTGCATGCAAGTTGAATTCCATCTTTCTTGTAGAATGAGCTGTCATGGACTAAACTGTAACTGTTCATGTTGGGACCATGCTCCTGGACTGCTGAAGTCTAAGATGTTACATGTATCATGTGAGGAAGTACTAATCTGGTTTCTGTTTCTTCCTCATTCTGTGTGTCTGTGTGACAGGACAGATTTGGCCCTAAGTGTCGGCCCACTTCTGGTAAGTCTTGTCCCTTTGCAGAGCCTGTCCTGTGTTCCTCTGGTTCTGTTCTTTGGTCTTATCTATACCTTCTGAGAGCCTTCTGCTGCACTTCCTCCTCAGCCAGTGCATCTTGTAACACTTAGCAGCGAAGCATTTCTGTCCCCTCTGCCACATACCCATGTACAGTAGCTGGTTTTAGCAGGCATCCTTTTTATATATTTGGTTGGCCCCTCTCCTTGTTACTAGCCCTCCTTGCTCTCTGGGGAGAGGGCTGTGGGGAATGGGAGTACCAGTAAGTATTATTTGCACTTGGTGTAACTTTTCTGCCACTATGCATGTGGTGGTGGTTGCAACTTCTTGATTTTTTTAAATGTAGTTTCCCAGAAGTTATCAGCCTGTGTAGGCAGAGCACCTATAACCTGTATACCATGTACTAGTTTTCATTGTAGCCTGACTCGTCAATACACCTTACTGCAACTGCTCAAAGACCTTGTGATCTCCTGGATCTTGTATTTCATAGATGTCAGCAGAAGCAGTCATAGCAGCTATGAATCCTAGGTTTTTAAAGATGGAGTTGATAATTGAATGAATTTAAGAGGCATCTTGAAGAAACTAAATGAGCGAGTCAATAGAGGGTATACCAGGAAAACAGAACATCCAAAGCAGGCTAACAGAAAATTGCATCAGTAAGGCCATATAACCATTTCCCTAAAATGGGAATTGTCTGTCTCTCTGGTGTGGAATATAATAATGTTCCCCCATCTGGGTGATGTATAAAGCTTGTGGAAGTAGTACCACAAATACAGCAGATGCACACAGGACAAAGACTAGCAAAGCGAGTAGCTTTCATTTGAGTGTAAAATCACACTTAAGTATAGACTTAAAGTCTAAGCTAAAACTTCATTTTTCTTGAACAAATATGCAGTGTGCTCTTATAGTTTACTATACATCTAGGGACACGTGTAGCTGAAATGTTTTGCCACTTGATGCTTTAATATTTTGTTACAGTTTGTGTGATGTAGTTGGTGTGAGGCTAGCTTCAAGCAATTATCCCAGTGGTTTTTGTAATTCTTAGCACTTCAGTGTGACCTGAATTTTGTGCAGAATGTTTAAAGCAAAAAAAAAAGGCAACTAAATCTTAGTCTATGTGAACAATTTTATCAAGGTGTATGCAAATGACAAACTTTCAGTTTGACTTGTTGCTCACCAAATGCTAATGTCCTAAATTAGTTCAGCTTTTTCCCGGAAAACCAACTAACTGGTTTTGGACAGCCAGACTGAAATCACCTCTGAGAATATTCTAATTTGCGCATCAGTCATAAATCTGCAGAGGTCTGCATGGGTCATTTCCTACACAGAGGGACATGAAGTTGTGGCTCCTGCAGATGATTTCTGTTTTCTGTTTCATCTGGGTCATGTCACTAATGTTTTGCAGTTGTGTGGGCAACTGTGTGGTGCCTGGCCACAGTGATGTGTCAGGAAGGTGTGGTGAGGCTTGAGGCACTCCAGGATCCCTTCGGAGGGCTGGAGCAAGCTGTAGTGTGCCCACATGTCTGATGTGGTTGCATGCAAAGTGCTTAGTGAGGCTGTGACCTGTGTGCATCATCTCATCCTCAGAGCTGTCTCCTTTCACAGAGGGCTAATGAATGTGTCGCAAATACTCACTCTGGGGAACTGGTGTGCACCTTTCAGTGTCCTGGTAGAGATAACCAAGGAATTGGAGATGAGCTTCCCTGAAGGGGACAAGGTATTTCCTAAGGGCAGTCTGGTACCTGAATAATAATGTAAACATCTAAATTAAAGCTTAAATGGTGGCTGGAATCATCTATGCGCTTTGTTCACTGAGTCAGTGCTGTCTGGGGTGTGGCTGAGGCATTGATTAAGCAGGGTCATAAGTAGTAACATATCATCTGCCTTAGCAAAGAAGGAAGAAATTTTCTTACTATGATAGTATGTTTATTGGCCTCCTACTTTTGGGCAGAGTGTTGTGTCAGAGCAAAGCATAGAGCAAAAAAACTGCCATGAGTGCTAGCAAAGATGATGTACCTACACAGTGACTCTGAAGTGCTCTAATTATTTTTCTGATCACATTACTTTTTACAAGTGTGGCCTGTGCTGTTGCTACACAACAGCTCCTGCAGGACACGCTCCTATTTCTCTGCATGTGACCTATACTTCTTTGCTTACCCCAGCCATTACTCTACCCCTACACTGAAAGGCAGGATATGCAGTGTGTAGCCGTTATTTCCTTTTCATCCATGATACCATAATGGGGCTGTAGGACTCATTGCCTTACAGTACAAATGTGTAGCAGAGTTAAAGGAGCACAGGATATTCCTCAGAATTATCAGAGTTAAAGTGGTTTAGCTTCTTTTGGAAGCTGAAGATTTATGCTTTGTGGAATAAATCTTAGGTCAGTCTTTTTCCTAAGTCTCACTAAGGGCTTTTTGCTCTTTTCTCTGAAGAGTTCCTTGTTGGACACAGATCAGCCAGTATTCTAGTTTAATATAACCATTTCCGTGGCCTCATCATCCAATGTATAATGAATATTGTTATGCTTTCTCAGAATTAATGTAATGCTATGCATGAATGAAGACTGCATTGAACCATATAGCAACTTCCGAAGTTAATGCAATGATAGATGTGAGTCTCCTGTAATTGAGTTTTAACTCCATGTAGTATTTGGGATAGGAATTCAGAAAACATGCAAAAAGTTCATCAGTGCTGCCTGCAGATGAGAGCAGGGCTGGTAGTGAAGGCAATATATGGGCTGTGGAATGTGGGAGTGCAGATCATGGAACTGTCTGATTATTTTTTTTTTGTTCTGAACTGTGCCTTTGTACTATCATCAAATGGAGGAGCAAACAGGAGCAATGGGCTTTGCTCAGTGTATTAATAAACGCTAGTTTAATAATCTTACAAACAAATTAATAGAATCGACCTTGACGCTATTTTACCTTGACTTAGCTTTTTCAGGGGAGTTGTGTATGATCGTGGTCCTTTGCTATCAGACCTAGAGGGAACTCATGGTGATAATAGTTCCCATGGTTTCCTATTGTATTCCTATTTGGGAGAGTAGTGTTGGCTAAACTGTCCACATGAACTGCCATGTACATTTACAGTAGCTGACGAGCTGTAAATCTTCAGTAGCCTGGCAACATAGTGACTTCACCCTTTCTGAAGCTGATTCATACATGATATGGGTTTGGTCTAGCGCTTTTGGTTCTGACTGTACCTACACAAGTGGGAGTCTCAGGGAATTTTAATCTAAGTAATACTGTGTTTTACTTCCTTTTCTTCTATAGAGGATTGCCATGATGAGCTGCTCTTAAGCCTTCTGGAAGCTGTGCTGTTTTCTTCCCGGTGAGTTTTCCCATCTCACCAAGCAGAGCCTTACTGCCGATTCCATTCTTCCTTGACCTTTGGGTTTTCTTTCATTTTGTCTTCTGTGAAGAGGCAATAGCTTTAACTGTCTGCAACAGTTTTCTTATGAGACTGATACCTGGATTTAACTACTGAGAATGCAACATTTTATTTTTTCAATCTTACTGGAGATTACCAGTAGGTGTCCACTGAGCATTAGCTATATGTGACATTCATGAGGCATTTTTCCTAGACTCATCTCATTTTTCCTTTTGAAAATGATGTGTATAGCAGGCTTGCAGACCCAACCAAAGCAGTCAGTGGTTTCAATATCTCATTCTCAGCTGGTGGTTTGCTCATATTTGCAGAAAATTCTTATGTACTGT
The DNA here is from genome assembly GCA_013400615.1 of Syrrhaptes paradoxus. Taxonomy (NCBI): domain Eukaryota; kingdom Metazoa; phylum Chordata; class Aves; order Pterocliformes; family Pteroclidae; genus Syrrhaptes; species Syrrhaptes paradoxus. Next base: position 17,051 of record VZTO01000952.1, on the reverse strand, counting down.
TTCTGAGCAACACAAACTTGGTTGAAGCATGGAAAAATGCCTTCTCAGAAAGATATGCTGGGAGTTATAGGTTAGGAATAAGGAAGAATTGCCCTGGAGCAATGGCAAAATATAGCCCCCAAAATCGCTAATCCCATTTTTGACATGTCCAGAAGCAAAGATTTATAAGCACATGAGGCCAAAAAGCTATTGTCTGCATAATGCAACTAATTTGAGGTTTGTGTTTTGTTTGTGATTTCTTTTTTTTTTTACTCCTGCTCTTTACAAATGTGGCTAAATGAGCTATTCTTTATTTTCTGCTGTTTGCATGTGCCTCTTCCTGCATAGTCTATTTCTCTTCTGCCTTTTTCATCTGGAACAGAAATAATGCTATTTGCTTGGATCCTCTTATTGGGGTAGTGTACCTTTAGTGTATAAAATAGTTCTCTCAGCTTCTGTTACAAGCAGGTCTGTGAGCACATGGTAAACCTTACTGAGCATGTCCATGTGAGTGGAATTTGTTTTCAGCATTGTACCACCAACGTGGTCAAAGACCAGGAGGAGCTACCCAGTGAGGAGAGGCTTAAGGAATGTCTTCAGCCCAGAGAAGACAACTGTGGGGGGACCTAACAGCAGCCTGCCAACACCTTTGAGGAGATGGAATCAGACTCTTCAGTGCTGCATGGTGGGAGGATGAGGAACAACAGGCATAACCTGAAATGAGAGGTTCAGGCTGGATATAAGGAAAAACTTTCATTAAGTCAAATACAGCATAAGGACATGGAGGTCCAAAAGATCTTCCCCTGAAAATATTGGTTTTGGGCTGTTGCTGGGATTCTTGGCTTAATGCTCTGGCTGTGGTCATCTTTAGGGTGAGAAAAGGGGCAAATCCTAGAGCTGAGCTTATGTTGGAGTAGGGCTGCAAAGGGGACTCCAAAGGAAGGGGAAAGCTACTAGAAGACACACCAGATGTGTGTCCCCCCCTCCCCCCCCAACTTTTTTGACAGGTTTCTGGCTGGGGTCTGGGTCCGAGGTTCATCCGATTCCTAGGATTAGGTTTAGAAATGAAATCCAGCTTGGAGCTCCAGGTTGATTCAGATTGTAAAGGGGCTGGTTTTGCCTTCTGTTCTCAGTCATCTCTGATGTCTTCTGAGAATCATTTTCCTGTCTTGGGTCCTTTTTCCGTCTTGGCTACATTCATTATCATGTTTGGAATACAATTTCCCACTTCATGTTTGCATTCAGTCTGTCCTTGATATCAGTCATCTCAGACTGGCTCTTGCCATCAGTCATGTAGCAGTTCCCTCATTTCTTCACCCTTCCCAGCTCTGGTGTTGACACTGATTTGGGTGTTCTGTGGTGCTTATAGGGTGAGAGATCAGGAAACACAGAGAGACTCTGGGTCAGTTGTAAAAGGACTGTATGTTGCAGTGTGATATAAGCACATTTCAGAACTGAAGCTTCATCTTTTTGACAGGAGAGGGAGGCTGTGTGCAAGGAAAGGCTGTAGGTTGTTTTTTCTGCATTGCTGGAACAGTTCTTTTCCCTGGACTGTTGCTAGTTCTGCTGGGGTCTTTTTTGTTTGTTTGGGGTTTTTTCTTCCTGCTCTCCCATGATTTTATTTGCAGTGCTTTACGTAACTGGTGAGCCTGCAGAGGCTGTGTTTGGTGTTGTCTGGGGACTCTCCTCTGCAAGCTCTTTCTGACCAAGCACAATGTCAGTCAGATCCATTTTTCCACATTCAGTTTTGTCTCATCATACTCCCCTTAGAGAGGGGAATGAAAATTTAATTACAGGAGACCTTTTTTGTTTTTGAAGTCTGCTTTGAAGAGTCTATGCATATTTATGACTGAAGGCATAATATTCTGAATAAATATTTTTCCCTGTGTTACATCCCTGTTCTGTGTGTTCTAAGCCCTGTGCTTGGAAAGGGGGTGGTGTTAATTTGATTGACACAGAGTGCTCAGACAGGGCCTGTTCAGAAGTGATATGACAGTTATTTGATTCTCTCCTGGACAAAATGCTGACAAATGGTCCATCTGCTTTTATCTTGTAACCAGCAGGGCCTCTGTGGTGTTAATAGATTAATTGCTTCAGAAAACAGTGGCAGGGCAGGTATTCTACCTCAGCCTTTTCAGCTCATGTTTTAGCTGTCTGGGCTTTGAATTTTGAAAAGATTCAGTGCTGTCCATGGGCCTGAGCTTGTTCTCTGCTCTGTGTACATGAAGGTGTATCATCTCCACAGCCTCCAAACAGACTCCTTGCTGGGTATAAAACCTGGCTGGATGGCCGGGCCCAAAGAGTTGTGGTGAATTGAGTTAAGTCCAGTTGGCACCTGATCACAAGTGCTGTTCCCCAGGGCTCAGTACTGGGGCCAGTTCTGTTCAGTATCTTTATCAATGATCTGGACGAGGGGATCGAGTGCACCCTCAGGAAGTTTGCAGATGTCACCAAGCCGAGGGCAGTTGTGTGAGGTTCAACAAGGCTCAGAGCCAGGTCCTGCACTTGGGTCACAACAACCCCCTGCAACACTACAGGCCTGGGGAAGAGTGGCTGGAAAGCTGCCCGGAGGAAAAGGACCTGGGGGTGTTGGTCAACAGCTGGCTGAGTATGAGCCAGCAGTGTGCCCAGGTGGCCAAGAAGGCCAATAGCATCCTGGCCTGCATCAGGAATAGTGTGGCCAGCAGGACTAGGGAAGTGATTGTCCCCCTGTACTTGGCACTGGTGAGGCTGCACCTCAAATCCTGTGTTCAGTTTTGGACCCCTCACCACAAGAAAGACATTGAGGTGCTGGAGTGTGTCCAGAAAAGAGCAATGAAGCTGGTGAAGGGTCTAGAGAACAACTGTTATGAGGAGCAGCTGAGGGAACTGGCGTTGTTCAGCCTGGAGAAAAGGAGGCTGAAGGGAGACCTTATCGCTGTCTACAGCTACCTGAGAGGAGGCTGTAGTGAGGTGGGTGTCGGTCTCTTCTCCCAAGTAACAAGAGACAGGATGAGAGGAAATGGCCTCAAGTGGTGCCAGGGGAGGTTTAGATTAGATATTAGGAAAAAAATCTTCACTGAAAGGGTTGTCAAGCATTGGAACAGGCTGTCGAGAGAAGTGTTGGAGTCACCATCCCTGGAGGTATTTAAAAGATGCGTAGATGTGGTGCTTAGGGACATGGTTTAGTGTTGGACTTATGGTTGGACCTGGTGATCTGAAGGATCTTTTCCAACCTAAAGGATTTTATGATTCTATGAAACACACCTGTGTGAAAGCAGGTGTCCTAATTGAGTTTCAAAAAGGTGCTGGGTATCTGACAGTAGGCTTTTCTGCAAATGTCATTAGGTGTGTTCATTAAAGTCAGCTTAAGAGTGTTATATATGTATGTATGGATATTTCCATGATATAGTTAGATGATTAAAGTTTTATGAAAGTGAGATTTTAATAAATTTGTGTATATAATATCTTAAATTGGGCTGACACCTAGTGGTGGGTGTACTTCTAATACAGTAATACACAGTCCATGCATCCTTTGGTCTTGTGGGTCCTCTAAATTAAGCTCAGGCTGCTTGAAACTATGCTTTCCCCGGGAGAGACCAGAGCAGACCTGGATTTGCTCAAAAGAAGGACTGTCCCTGGAGTTCCTGCTCTCCACCTTTCCCAAAATGCTTGTCTTCCTCCTGCCTGCTTTTCCCTCTCATCATCCTTTGGGCTGCACTGCTTTGCCATATACTGCTAGGTCTATATGTTAACAGAGCAGATATGATTACTATAGCACTTCAAAGCCCAAAGAATTTTTTCTGCTCTTTCCTGCTGAACAGCTGATGATGCACTTTGTGTGTCTGAATTAGAAACTGAAGATGATGTTCAGGATGTTTTCTGCCAGTATTCAGCTGATTAAACAGCTTCTGTTAAAGAGCTGAAGCTTTCACTTGATCAGACCTTTAAGGAAAGAAACCCAACTGAACTATTAATAAGTGGAACTTGTTGCTGGTTTCTAAGGAGGTGCAACATAAAGCCTAAATTTCTGGGCACTGGCTTCAAGGTTATCTTGAAGAGAGCTAGGAGGAGGAGGGTTAAGGGCCTGCTGATCCAGCGGAAGCAGCTGATCTGTGCAGATGTAGCACTTGGCCTTGATGGACTTGCAAGGGGATGTTCCTTTAAAATGGATGTCCCGATGGCTGAGAGTGAAACAGAACTGAGTGCATGAAAATGAGAGCCAGGAAGAACCAACACTTTCAGGGTGGCTGAAATATACAGACACTAGATATAACAGGAAACATGGGCTGTTGGTTTAGTCAATATGGCCTACTTCGTAATATTTGCTCTACTAGAAGGTACTACCTCTCCTTACATTACTTTCCTATAGCTTAGACCATCCCAGCTACAATACAATGCATACAGAAGTGGCTTTGCTCACCAGATAGAGGCCAGCCCTATGTCTGACCTGGGTAGCTTTGCTCATTTTGAGATTATTTCATTCTTTCTTATTTAATTTTTAAGTATTTTCTTAACTGGGGCTAATACTATACAGCACCAGCGGGTTTACAGGGCCAGGTATAACACATTTTGCCTGTGTCTAGAGCTTTGTCTGTCTTTTCCAATTTAATTTTTATGGCTCTCTAATTGTACCATAGTGTCTATCTGGCATCAACTTTTTTATAAAGAGTACAAATAAAGACAAGGATTCAAATGAGTTAAAAATCCCTGAAGCAGAATTTAAGAATGTGGCACTGAGGTAAATCATAATCCAGCAACATAATTTTTCCCCTGTCTGTCTGTTCATTTACTGGTGAATTGATCTACACTGGTTTTAGTAAGGAAGAAAGTTCCTGGCTCTTATATAGGCAGTTGTTCATATGGCTTCAGTATTTATGCTAGATATATTTTGGCAGTTCATAGAAAAAATCTTATTGGGTTTGCCAACTATTATAAAATATAAAGTTTCCACTTCCTACAAATTTTTTTAGGGTTAGTATACCTGTGTTTAGTTCTTCCAGAGAATTCTTTGTTGTCCAATACATATTTTTGCACTAGTTATAAATCAAAAGCATTTTCTTTACAAGAGCCTATTTCATTAGTTAAAAATTGTTCTAAGAAGCACTTACCAGATTTGCAAGTGGCTAAAATGAATGACAGTTAAACAATCAGGGTTCCTATGTCTGTTCAAGCATTCTGGTGCTATATCAAGTAACTGAAAGGTAGTAGATAAACTACCATGTAGCAGGTCCTAGCTTGCCACTAAAGTAGTATAAAACTTTCCATTCCATTTACCAAGAGGGCATATCTCTTAATTAGTTGCTTATCTATTTATTGCCTTTTTCAAAATGAGGGAAAAAAATCAATCTACTAATAGTCTCAAAGTAAAATAAAGGAATACTAGTTGGTAATGCTCTTAATTCTCCAAGTACTTTTGTTAAAATATTGATTGAAATCAGATTAGCCTTTAACAAAAATGACAAGGTGGTAAGGCCTTTCATCTTTATTTCATTAGTTAAGGTAGTAGGACTGGCGTTAACTTCACTATTTTTCTTGGGAAACTAAGTGCTTCAAACTAGTCTGTTATCACTGCAAGGGGCTACTGATCAAAATTTTCTCTCTTGATCGTTGGAACAGCTTTAGTCCCAATAAATTTTACTGTGTGAATATTTCCAAAAATTACCTATTGTATCAAATGCATTAATAAATTATTTTTGCAAAGGTTTGTGTAACAGTATGCTGCTAGGATCAAGCAGTATTTTAATCTTGTTATTCTAGTTTCATAATAATTCTTGATTTTTATCACCAATCAGGGGTGAAGCAAAAAACAGGACTGGAAGGGAACATTCCTCTGGTTTAACCCCAGTCCATAATTTCCAAAGTATAAGTTAGTATCTGTCTTTTCTTCAAAGATAGACTCCGCATTTCTCTGTCCAACTTCTTAAGTTATCTTGTCACAGAATCGTAGAGTAGTTTGGGTTGGAAAGGACCTTAAAGATCAAATTCCAACCCCCATACTATGGGTCAATAGACCAGTCAGTTCTACTAAATGGACTTCTTTTCCCTTTTTGTTAATTATAATCAAATTCTAAAATATTTTACCTTGAATACAACTTCTGGACATGGCAGAAGCCAGTATGAGGAGGCCTGAGCTATATAGTTAATATCAGAAATTATTTGAATAACACAGCAATGTCATAGTCCTTATCTACAGATAGCAAAACATTAACTTTTTTGTCATTAGTGAATTAAACATATTCAAGGCCTGTGCAATCTGACATACGTATAATTTCTATGCTGACTCCGGGGTAAGCTGATGTTCCATAGGCTGCAATAGTCACTGGAGATAAATGAGGGTTGTGCTGCAACAAGTCCAGAAGGTGCCAACTCTGCACACTGCAATTTGGGTTAGACCAGAAATCTGCTGATATGATGGAAGAGTCTCCTGTCTTTGTTCCCTACTCTTATTCTTGTCTCAGAGAACTTCTCTTACTGCCCAAGACATCTCCAGCTTGAGTTTGACAAGTTTGTTTCCTGTTGTCCTTCACTAGACCACTGGAGGCACGAGTGGTGCCTGCCCCAAGACAGGACCTGTGCTGGGGGCCTGTGTGGCCATGCTGGGGTCATGCCCTGCTGTCACCTCCTGCCATGGCATCGCTCCCCTCCTCTGCCAGCTTGGCTGGCTGCCTGCCATCCCTGTTGCTGCTCCCAGCAGTGATTGTCTTGGATTTTCCACAATGCTGATACAAAAGAATTATAATGGCGCTGTCAAAGGTGGTGATAGAACATTATTAAATTGATTTGAAAAGCATTATGATATATAAACTTCCTAATGGTGCATTTCTGGCTACTGTGCATAACTGATCATAGTGCTGAAATTACATTGCAGTTACCAGAAAGCTACTTAAATCACTTCAGTCAGTGCCTTGGTGTGTGAGCAGCATAATGTGATACTCAGCGTGCTGTCTGATACTGAGTGCCTAAATACTGTGCTGTATTTAACAGTGTTACCTGAGCTGTTTTTGTCTGCTGTGCAAGTGTAAGGGAGTCTAATGTGAAAGACTCATGGACTTTTATTATTGTTCGAAGTGTGGTGATTTCCCTGAAGAGCTTGTAGATGAGCATTCAGTACCTTGCATTTCACACTTCCAGGAGGTCTGACATCCTCCTTCCTCCGTGGTAAAAAGTGAGATTTGGTTCCTGCAGATATACTCTACAATAAGACTTTTAATTTCTTTTTAATGTTTTTGTAATCAGTGAAGTGAGATTTGTTGATGTATGGCCTCAGCCTTTTGATGACTGCTGTCCCCATGTATCTATTATCAAGCTAAAATTAGTTCGTATTTAGATGCATGGGTCAGGATATAGTGACAGGAGTGAGTATTTGGGGACTGCAAGAGTATTCCAGAAGTTCCTGTGTTGTCAATATGTTGGCCAGTAGTTATGCTTTCCATAAGATAAGCCTTCATTGATACTCCCAGACACTCCCTTGTTCCCTCTGACAGTAATTTAGTCCCAACAAAACTTGTCCAGTGCTGAAGAGGATTCCATGAACAGCAGCTGCATCACCATATTCCTCTCCTCTCACAGCAAAAATTTAATTTCCCCAGTTAGGGCTCATTTGCAAAGACAAAATCTCAAATATATCCATTCTGTCAAAGGAAGTCAGTCCCAAACTCCCAGTTGAATAATCTCATCTCTTAGTCGTAGATTAAAAAATTATTTGCATTTCATTTCTGATTTCTCAGCATTCATGCACTGTGTCCAGCCCTTGTGCTTTTAGATTCCTNCATTTGCAAAGACAAAATCTCAAATATATCCATTCTGTCAAAGGAAGTCAGTCCCAACCTCCCAGTTGGATAATCTCATCTCTTAGTCGTAGATTAAAAAATTATTTGCATTTCCTTTGTGATTTCTCAGCATTCACGCACTGTAGGGCTCATGTCCAGCTCTTGTGCTTTTAGATTCCCTTGTTTGATGAAAAAAACTGTGTCAAAATGAACATGAGCAAAGATCTTGAACCTAGATAATTAGTATAATTAGTAAATTATTATTGTCAGAACTCTTTTTAAAGTATCATTGAAGCAAATATAGTTTTAAAAGGTTTTAAAACCTGTTAAAATATTTATGAAAATCACAGAACAGAAAAAAAGCCCTTTTTACACTGATTTAGTGTGTGTTAGTGGCTGACCAATTTCAATAAGTCTTAACCTCTGCTTATGTTATACTCAAAGTTTTAGTATTGTTTCTCAGTTCTGTGCTAGTCATCTGAATTTTGTGGTCAGCAGTCAGACAACAATTTCTTGGTCCAGGCTTGCTGAATGGCATTGCTTTGCAAACTGTCAGAGGTTTCCAAACACTGTCTTTAAGGTAGTAATTTTTGTTGGGAAGACTGGTTTGCTTTTTTTTTTCTTTTTTTTTTTTTGGTCATGCATCAAATTAAAGCCTTGTTTTGTGCAGTTTTTGTGCAGCTTCTTGCAGTTGTATTTTCCTAATCTTTTACCACATAATAGTGGATGGAATGTAATATGGCAATGGGTTGGCCATGGCTAAGAAGTCTTTGAAGCTGAGAGTTAATTTTAGTACTTAGTAATTGAAATTATTTCACTCCTATTTTATTAGAAAAATATTTCTTCATGTGACTGTATTGCTTGCCCCACTGAAATAGAATTAAAATTCCCTGCATTGCTATTATAGCTTTCCTTTTCTGCCTTTGATCACATTGGTTGGAAATGGCTGTAGATAAGTCATGTTCTTATTTGATCAATTATGCTTTGATTTAGTCTTTTTATTGGTAAAAATTTGTGCCTTGAGCTATTTTGAAATGTGTGCACTGGAAGATTTTGGATTCAACCAATTTTGGCATATCCTGTTTTCTGTTTGTCTGGAGATTGTTCAAGGTTTTTACTGTGCAATTAATCACATTTTGGCTTTGGATGGAGTCATAAAGGGAGACTGTGAAGCATTTTTTAACATAGCCAGCTCCTCCAAAATATCTGTTACAGAGCTAGTTTAATTTGAGAAACTGTAATTAGCTATCTTTTTCATCATTCCGGCACAAATTGATTTTTTTTTTTTAAATTAAGTATATAGGACAGAATATTTGTAGTGGGACATGGACTACAGACGGATCCAGATCTGGATCATGGCATGCAAATTTTGCCCTTTTTTTCTGTCAAAGTCTTCAGTACCTTCTTAGAATTCAGCTTGATTTTACAGGACTTATCACAGATAAACAGTTTCTCTGGGCAACCTGTTTCAGTATCTCACCACCTTCGTAGTGAAGGTATATATATTCCTTATATCTAATCTAAATCTACCCTTTTTAGTTTAGAATTGTTGCTCCTTGTCCTGTCACTAGGGGCCCTGCTGAAAAGTCCCTCCCCATATATTAAAAGGCTGCAATAAGGTCTCCCTGAAGACCTCTCTTCTCCAGGCTACACAACTCTGTTTTTCTTCATAGAAGGGGTTTTCCAGCCCTCTGAGCATTTTCATGGCCTGCCTTTGGGCCCACTGTAGGAGGACCATGTCTATATTGTGCTGGGATTCTAGAGCTGGACCCAGTACTCCAGGTGGGGTCTCAGCAGAGTTAGAGGGGGAGAATCACCTCCCTTGACCTGCTGGGTACACAACTGGTGGGCTGTGGGCTAACAGTCTTGATTGTCGAAATCTGTATGTAAGTCCTACACTTACTAAATTCAGTAACAGACGATAAAAAAAAAAAAAAGCACCGAATTCAAGTAAAAGTATAAGGTTTTACAAGGCTAGGGCTGCTAGAAGACTTTAATAGGATATTTATGGTGACAGTAATTTGCCATTATCATTGTTTCTGTCAGATTGCTTCTCTTTAGGAATTAAAAAAAAATCTAAAATCTACTTTTGGTGGAAAAATTATTATTGTCCCTTCTTTTTTATTTTCCAGTTGAAAAATGCACAGATGAGACTTAAATGTGCCATGTTAGCATATCTGCATTATCCTGTTAGTGCAGAGTGGGCTAACAAAAATGTTGATGCAATTCATCTTCATTCATCAGCCTCACTGATTACACTCGCTGCAATAATCCCCATATTTAGCCTTGTATTTATTGTTTAATCTTGCATTATTTTTTTGCTTCCTCAGTAAACACCAGAGGTGAACCTGAGGCTTTGTTTTAAGCATGGTTCTATTTTGAGAACTTCATTTTCTATTCTACTTCTTGTATTAGACCTGAAAGTGATCATTAGGGCAAAAATGCTCAGTGTGCACATTGCTTACAGATGTTGCTGAAAATAATCAGTGTGAGTATTGCTTCCTGATATTGCCATAATATGTGGGGCTATCTTCAGCAAATTAAAATCATTGTTTATTTGGAAGAGCTTCATGCACCATATATTTTCTGTCAGGTCTGCATTTCCTGCTGATGAATACATCTTTGAATAATATCAACTTCTTCTGGAGATAGTTACCATGAAAATCTAGTGACTGCTGCTGTTCTATGCTAACATGCTGTTTTTCAGGCTTCAGTTGCTTTGGCAAACAATGAAAGCATAGAACTGATGAAGGTAGCAGTCTGAAAATACAAGAAATGTGGAAACTTTGAGAACAGCCTTTCTTGTGAAGTCAGGATAAACAAATTTTGAGTGGTTGTAAAATTTTAAGAAACCCTAATACTGCTACAGGCCAGAGTAGCCAACATTTTTGTAAATGGCACCATGCCTGTGTGCTGTGGTATAGTCAAGAAGGTTTTATTAATGCCTTCCTAAATATCTGGAGGCTTTTTGCTGTCTTGTTTATGAAAATAAGTGAATGAGGAACAAAGTTTCTTGGTCTCTTGTTTGATATATCTGCTGATGAAAAATGACTACAATACAGCTTTTCTGCTTGGAGGATGAAAAATTCACTTGGTCTTTGTATGTTCACATTTTATCGTACACACAATGGAAAAATCATAGCATATTGCAGCTGTAATTTTTTTTCCATGGTCTTTCCCATCAACACTGTTGCGGTGACTTATCTCATGAATGGTTAAAACAAATTTTGAGGATGCTACTTGTTCCTCTCTTTGCAGCTGCTGTTTCTGTCACAAGAGTCCTTTTCACTGCCTTGTGTAGAAGTGTTGCATTTTCCAGCCTTATTCACAGCTCTAAAGCCATCATGCTCCATTGTGAAGCTTAGATGCAATTAACATCATCCTCTCTCAGCAACATCCTTTGCTTGTGCTCTCTTCTTTTTTGAACTGTTCATCACTAAATGGATATGTTAGTGTATAAATCTATGGTATACTGACATCTTGAACATTTTATAATTGGTCCTCTTATCCCAAGAAGAATATAGTAACACTGGAAATGTTCTATCTAATGGATGGCTGATTTTCTGATCAAGGAATGGAATGATTCCTGTATGAGGAACAGTTTGCTGAACCCTCATCCAGGCTCCTCAGTCTCAAAGAGAGAACTGATCTGGGTTCTGCATGCATAAAGCTGTGAATGGCATTGGACAACATAGAGAACATCTATTCTTGTTCTGTGCAAGAATTAGTGGGTGTCAAAGCCCCCTAGCCCTATTTCAAAACAAATGAAAAATGTAATTCATCATAGCATGCTATTTAGGTGTGGAACTGCTCATCACAGGACATTGTGGATGCTAAAGATTTACATGTGTTTCAAAAATGATTGGATTAATTCATAGAAGAAAATATGTCAATTACTATTAAAGACAAAGATTCACTTCTGGCTCACAAAGTCCCTGAGATGACTATTCCTGGAAGCAGTGCTGAAGCTTGGACTGCTCAGAGCAAACCTGGACATCTGGCAAGTCTGTTCTTACAGATTTGTATGATGCTGAGATCTGATGCTCAGGGCTTTATACTGTACAAATGCTGGGGAGAAATTTAGCCTGAAATATCTGTGCAGCTGAAGAAGCGGAAGGTATCACCACAATGAGAAATAGTCCCAATGGCTCAGTGAAGCTAAGGAGGAAGCAATGAGAGAACCAATAAATATGATATCACAAAACAGTTGACATTGGAAGGGAACCCTGGAGGTCATCTGGTCCAACACCCTGCTCAAGCAGGGCCACTTAGAGCTGCTTGCCAGGACTGTGACCAGACTTTTGCATATCTCCAAGGAGGTAGATTCTACCATCTCTCTGCGCAACCTGTACCAGTGCCCAGTCACACTCACAGTGAAAATGTGTTTCCGGAGGTTCAAACAACATCAGCCACGTTTCAGTTTGTACTTATTGCCCCTGGTCCTGTCACTGGGCACAGCAGAAAAGAGTCTGTCTCCATCCTCTTTGCACACTCCCTTCAGGTCATTTTCTGAAAGCTGATTTCCAGCTGGGTGGTCCCTGGCATGTGATGGTGTATGGAGTTGATCCTCCCCAGCTGCAGGACTTTGCACTTCTTGTTGAACTTAATGAGGTTCCTGTCAGCCCATTTCTTCAGCCTGTCAAGGTCCCTTTGGGTGGCAGCACATTCCTCTGGCACATCACCTGCTGTTCCTGTTTTTGTTTCATCTGCAAGCTTGTGGAGTGTACACTCTGCACCACCACCTAGATCATTAATGAAGGTGGTAAGCAGGATTAAACCCAGTATTGACCCCTGGGGTACACTGCTAGTTACTGGCTTTCAGCTAGTCTTTGTGCCATCACTCTCTGAGCCTGGCCATTCAGCCAGTTTTCAATCCACCTCCCTGTCTGCTCATCCAGCCCATACTTCAACAGATTTTCCATGAGAATCTCGTGGCAGATGATGTTGAAAGCCTCACTAAACTCTGGGGAGACTATATCCACTGCTCTTTCCTTGTCTACCAGGCTAGTCATTTAACCACACAAGGTTATCAAGTTTGTCAAGCATGACTTGCCCTCGGTGAATCCGTGCTGACTCTTCCTGATGATTGTCTCCTTTCATGTGTGTGGGAATGGTCTCCAGAATTAGCTGCTCCATCAGCTTCCAGGGGATCAAGTTGAGTCTAACTAGGCTGTAGTTCCTTGGGTCCTTCTTCTTAAAGACAGGAGTGACATTTCCTTTCCTCTGGTCTTCAGGCACTTCTCCCAGTTGCCATGGTTGCTCAAAGATTATAGAGAGTAGCCTCGCAATGACATGTCAGCTCCCTCAGGTTCATCGTCTGTCTCCAGGCGGAACTCCATGCACTCTGACTGCTCTCACACGTAAAGGGCAACTTGATTGCCTTGTCTTCCCAGCCTGTTCTTCCTAAAGAGCCTGTATCCCTCCATTGTGACAGCCTAGTTGTGGGAGCCATCCCACCACGTCTCTGTGATCCCAATGAGATTGTAGCCCTGCACACAGATCTCTAACTCATTGCATTTATTCCCCACGCTGTGTATTAGCACAGAGGCAGGTCAGTGAGGCACCCCAGCATGCTGACTTACTAAAAAGGGTTTTGGGAATTTCTCCGTAACGGTGCCTTGCAGACACTTCCTTGCTTTACCTGAAAATGCTGGAGGTGACCCTGCCTAAGCCCTGTATTGCTGATTTTGTGATCCCTTCCTTTCACATCACCCCATGTCCTTTGCTTATTGACTCTATCACTCCCTACTCTTGTACTCATCTGAAGGGGTGAGGAGATATTTAGAGCATAGCTGGCTAAGCCTGAAACAACTTTTTGATCTGAAATGCCAATAATATCAAATGATACCTATGCACTGGGGTAGAAGTGGGTGTAAAAGGGTATTAGTACAAAATGTTGATGTTTGTACTAGCAGTACAGAGGCTTCCATGTCTGACAAGGTGAAATGTTTTTGTGGTTGAATTCAGAATGGGCATTTCAGCATTCACAGCCTTCTTCTGATCCTTGCTTCCTGGAAAATCAGTGTTATTTATAGAAAACTTTCAAAGTTTCTCCTAGTGAGGCTAATTTCCTGCCTCAAGAATAGCAGGCATGTGGTAGCTTTGTAGTTTTCTAATGGCTTCTTTTGGATGTGTTCTGCTTTATTGCACTTTCTCTGGAGCTAATAGCTGGTTAAGGACAACAACCAACTGAATGGATGTGATTCCTAATGCTTGCATAAAGCTAGAAACTTACAGCTCTCTCCATTCAGGGATTATGTGGCCTTTGATATATTGACTGGTGGCAATATAACGATGGTAGCTATGTGAGAGTCTTGTGCCTATGAAGGTATAGGATTAAGGACTGCTTAACATCTATCTAGCCTGTGAAGGACTATCTCAGCTCATAAGTGCATGAGATTTGGTACAACGCTGAGGCAGATGTATTGTGTGTTTCTGGTTGATCTTGGACATAACTTTTAGTAGAGGCAGCAATGGTGTATCCAGCCTCATTGGAAAATGAATTAATTTTATGTATCTGTAAGAGACAGATCCTAGAGGGGCTAAAGTATTGAGCAGTGATGAGTGGGCACTGCCTCTTACTAAAGATAGAATTTTAAAAGGCTTACTTTTTTCTGTCCTGCTTTCCTTGCACATAGTTAATTCAACTGCATATCCCAGTCTCTACCTATATTTTGTTAATTCACTGAATTCTTCCTTTCCAACCTAGAAAATATTTGTATTAGCGTCAGCATGGAACAAATATTATTACAGAAACTCCAAGGCAAAATGAAAATAGCTAACAACTTGGTGATGTGACAGAGGGCACCACAGTCTGGAAAAACAGAAAAACAATGGGTTTATACTAAATAAATGGTCAAGCATTAGTTTGAATTTACTCAATGTTTTTGTCTACTGTACAAACAAAAAAGATGGTGTGAATATATCTGGAATCCTATCAATGATTGCACAGTATCTAATTATATAACTTTTCAGCAAGTATGATTTGAAGGATGTGGGAATTGTGGCTGCTGCGTGTAGGGCAGACTGATGGATGTGACCCAGTCTGCCAAAATTCAGCAGCTACTTAATGCATAATATGAAATGCTCCAAAAATCTTCATTTTTTTTCCTGCAGATGTAACAGCAATCAATAAAAAGTTACAGCATTACATAAACCAAACTTAGTGATACAAAAAATTGTTGATGAGGAGCCAAGGTGGAACACTTACAAGGCTGTGTTGACTATCTTGAAGACTTTGTCTTTCGTGCTGCTCCTAAAGATGATTTATGTCATTCATACTCTTCTAGTACTCCTGTGGTGGTATATGATTTTAGACAGGTTTATGCTGCCGTCTTTGTGCCATATTGCACACCACATGTCAGGATAAAACTTACAGTGGTGATGCTATGGAATCTAATTGGTTTTTAGGAGCTGAATTCATGATGTTAGGGTCAGCCAATATTTAAAACGAAACGAAAGTCTTGTGAGTTGAAGCAGGAAACAAGCAACACTGAAGCACAGTCTAAGTAGCGTGAGATTATTGCTAGTGATTGAAAATAACTGACACATGACAAGCTGTACTGGTGCTGAACAGTTCAAGTTGGAGTGGGTGTGATGATAGTGCTAAAACTGCTATTGAAGTCAAGAAACTATCAAAAATGTCAGTAGCTTGGCAGGTGGAGTCCCTGGTCTTTGCCGAGTACATGGATAGTCAACACAGAATACTCATACAATTGGGCTTTTTAGACAGATTCCTCTGCATGAACTGTGGTACTGCCAGCTGCAACAAGTTTTGGTTTCAAAGGACAGTGCAATGACAGTCTGGAAGGAAAGGCTATTTTCTTCTGCTCATCAACAGACTTCGGGTGTAGCTCTGGACTTAGAGAAAAGGTTTTAATACTAGAGTCCCTGTCTAAGCTCTTTAATCTCTATTCCCTGCCAAAACCAAACTCAACACAGAAATGTGTTTGGACAGATGGAGGCAAAGGCTGTTATTTTATACAGTTTCATACTGTTGATGTTCTGAGTGTTATCCTTTGACCTGCCTACAAACAGCTCGCTTTATCTTTCCCATTCTTAAATTCCCCTGCCTAAAATTCAGTTTTGTGTGACAGCTCTGAAACCACAATGTGATTCTAATTCTCTTCCTCCAGCTCTTGCTCAGTGTCACAAGCATTCAATACACGTGAAATATTTCTTTAGAGAAGTAGCATTTCTCTTCCTCATCTCTACTGTGTGCTACCACAGATGACGGTTCAGCTGACAGAATAAAAATTTGCATCACCCAGTGACATGTGCTAACTCCTGACTTCAGAGGATAGCCATGTTTTTCCAGATGCTGCAAAAGCAGATCTACAAGTGTGAAATCAGTAGGCTGTAAGAATTGTGGAGTACATCCACTGACTCCAGGGTATGCAAAGAAGGGCTTGCTTGCCATAGAGAGCTAACTCCTCCTGAGCAGATATTTTCAGGTTTCACTGACACAAGTTTAGTGGGATAGCATCTACTGAATATAGTTAAAGGAGTAGTAGATGGTAGAAAAATAAAACAAAACAGCACTCTTCAGAAGACAGGTTGAAGAGAATCCAGCACTACACTCACTCCGATCTGATGGATTTAGTATTCAAGCGGTTGAGACACTG
>VZTO01000951.1:1200-12867 GCA_013400615.1 Syrrhaptes paradoxus | reverse complement strand
CCATTGGCTTCAGCCCAGCTCTAAATCCTTAAAACATATGCATTTTTTCACCAACAAGCCATTGCTGTGTCACTTTTCATTGCATTTGATTAGCTGGCTGCCCAGATAAATATACAATGGACCATTACATTTTGGTTACCAAGAAAACAATGTTCAGGTGACAGGTATTTTTTAAAAGCCCTCTGAGCCCACCAACATAGGTTCACAATTAAGGTCTGCCACAGGTGAAAGAATGTAATATATTGTCTATACTGGAGGTGTGAAAAATGGCTTCAGTATCATGATATCTTACTCTTCGCTAATTCTCTGCCTCTGTGATTCCACATTGCTACTCCAGTTTTAGCAACATGGTTGCTGGAGAGGCAAGTTGATCCTAACACTGCCATGTACACTGTTTCTCTGTGGGTGACTTCAGAATCACTGCAAGTAGTTGAGCTGTCACAGCACAGAAGCTTCCTCTCTCCTACCAAGAAAGAAAATCAGAAAACCTGTGAGAGTCTCCAGCACATGCACCATGGTAGCAATACAATGATTCTTACAGGGGCTAAGACTCTTGTCTTAAAAAAAAAATAGCACAATTAAAAATCCTCCAAAATCCTTCTAAGATAGTTTTTTTTCTCAAAGTACAAATGCACTATCTCCAATGTCTAATAAATAGGTCTTTGTCAGGTAATTTTGTTCCCTTCTTTGCGTAACATGTAAATTTACAGAGAGGTCGTGGATGTCCCATCCCTGGAGGCATTCAAGGCCAGGCTGGATGTGGCTCTGAGCAGCCTGGTTTAGTGGTTGGCAGCCCTGCATATGGCGGGGGGGTTGAAACTAGATGATCACTATGGTCCTTTTCAACCCAGGCCGTTCTATGATTCTATGATTCTATGATTCTATGATTTTGGCTGAATGTAAAAAAATCCATATCTTAAAATGTTTTTCTTTGTTTTAATATACAGAAAACAGGCACCTAAAAGCAGAAGACAGCAGTATTTGGGTTTTTGTTTTCAATTTTCTGATGAAATGTTTAGCCTTTTCATTGAAGGCAGAATTTTTCTACCCTGTTTCTAAGTCAAACTAATTTTTTGTTGTTGTAGTTAAAAGGCTTTCTAATTTTTAATATTTTTTTTTTAGTTATTCCAAAAGGGAAGTTCCTGAGCTACTGCAAGGGAAGAGGAAAAGTAAATTTATTATCTATATGAAGACCCTTGTCCAACAAAGCACTTAGCTTTAAAGTGCATCACAGATTTCAGAGAGACATCTTGAATGTTTAAGTGCTTTTTTGAACAAGGTTATAGAGGGAACATTCTTAATAACTAAATTAGCAGATGGACATATTTAGCTTGATTAGAGCTATAAAAATTATCAGTTATGGTCTCAGTTATGCTAAAGTGAGGGCTGTCATGAAGGCTCTCATTTTTTAGGTATGAAATAGGAAATGGGAGGATTGACAACATGTTGAAAGAACCAAGGAGTGGGCAGAAGCCTGTCTGTGGAATGGCAAAGCACTGGTGCCCATTGTTGCTCTTGGGTTTCTAGGGGCTCAGGTCCTATGCTGAGTCTTTCAGCAGTAACTGTGGTCTGGCAGTGTTGGACACAATGTGAAAAGCTAATGTAATTTCTGGTCCCTCAGGAAGATTAAGTGCTTACAGATTTGTGCCAACTATAAGCCAATTTGTGTTCCAGATTCAACCATTTGAATTCTAGTTGAAATTGTATTCCCTCTGTAACTGTGACAGAAATTATATTAGGAAATCATATTTTGTAAGTCAGTCATGGTTATTAGCTTGGACCTCAAATGCTAACACCTTATGGAGCACACCGCTTCCCTAACTCAGACTGAAGAGCATTTTTGAAGCAGTAGACACCGTGTATTGCTTGTCAGTTGAGAATCCCAGTAGCTATATGATAAACATTCTCAGAATGTAATTGATACTTATTTTGGCTAGAAATCATCAATGGTGAGAAATATATTGCAGTGTGTATGAATAATTGTAGACATCATCATACAATCTAAATGTTCTCCAGTCATTCTTGCAAAGTTCAAAATCAAATTACCTGTGTTGAACTCTAGGTGCTGTTAGTTAGATTGTTTTCATTGCAGTGAGTCAAAACCTAGTCACAGAGACACACAAAAAGAGAAATGATTTTCTGCCAGATTTTCTGAAATATGGATAGTCTGTGGATGTATTTTGAAGTCTTATTTTGTCTTTTCTTAAATACAAAAGCAAATTTAAAACTAAACTTATGCTCATCTCATCTGTCCACAGAGACATGAGTCAGTCATGCTTTATCTAAAAAATTGCTTTAGATGTACTTATTTTAAAAAGTAGGGATGTCATTTTATAATAGTTGAGGGTCTTTTAAAGCTTTCTGGACCAGAAACGACGGATGATACTCCCCTGCGCACAACATCTGACTAAGGTTTTCCATTAGGATCTAATACATAATATATTGATCTCTTTGATGTATTGTATGCATAAAGTTTGACTGTAGTTTGTAACATAATATTTGAACAAAACAAACAAAACTCTAAATTAAGACAGGAACAATGGAGCAGACTGCTTCCAGATCAGACATCACACATCTTAGATTCAGAAGTTAGAAGGTAGTACGGTTAGAACTCCATAGGTCTTGAGAACTTGGATCCTTTATCAATTGATACAGTGTCTTGGCAATTTTTTATTTCATATGTTTAAATAAATTCTCAATAGCTGTAAGGAATCCTTTCCTTTCTGTCAGGGAACAATACGATTCCCTAATATTGATTTAGTTCCCTTGAATATTCAGTGCAAAATCACTGGAGATTTGTTAACAGAAGAATTAACATGTACCAAAAAGGAAGTGCATCAGGGAGATTATGTTTGCTAATAGCTTTTTTTCCCTGCTATGCTAAATGATGTTCTTTCTCTATAAATTGTTGGTAACACTGCCAATTCAGCATCTTTAGCCTGACTGTTTCTATTTGCATGCTTTGCCTTTGTGATTAGATTGCAGTCTGGTTTACTTTACTCTTTATTATTAGCTCTCTGGATATGTAATTATGCTTTATTACTTAACATTCAATTTACTTTGATAAGTATTTTAGTATAAGGTCTTACACAAAGGCAACAACATGCAAAAATATTTTTCTGCTTCTGCAACTCCTTCTGCAACCCTTCATCTCAGCCTCTCTAACTCTGTAAAAATTTAACTTGCAAATTACATATTACTACTTCAATAATTACAGTCAGCTGAAGAACTTGAAAATAAGTTTCAATTCATATCTGAATTGGTCATATCATCTGATGGTCAATTGGTCACATTTGTGAGCTGATTAAAGACCCCCAAATGGAGCTTTTTTTATCCCATATTTTGTGGTCTGAAAGAAAAAGTAAATTGTTTTAAAAATTGTCATTATTAATCTGATTTTCTATTATTTAAAAAAATAAAGACACAAATTGGCCATTTTTCACAGCATTACTGAAACAAGTCTACTTTTAAAGTTTATTTTAAAAATGCTGTCAATTTTGAAAAAGATGAAAAACTGAAATATACCAATTGGATACATTTTTCATTATTTCCCCATCATATTACTAATTAAAAAAGAGGAAAACTAAGAAAAAAAATCAGATTAACATTTTTTAAAAATTTCATTATTATCCAGAATAAGGTAATTAGAAATCTATTAGTTCCTTTCCCACTGCTTCATTAACTTTGATTAGTATGTGACATATAATGGGAACAAAATAATTTTTTATAGTCACTGGTGACAACTGTTTAGAAGAGGCTTGCAAAGAACTACTGGCAAATATAAAAGAATATTTCCAAAATAAAGATAGAAAAAACAGTTTGGTTTTGGGTTGGTTTTTTTTAATTGTTTATCCCAGCCAGCTTGTTATAGAATAGTCATTGGAAACAAGTCATATGGTAGAAAAATGCAAATAAAATATTTGCAAATATATTTGATTCATTGGGTTATAATGTTTGTTTAGAGTATTTTAAAGAATAAGAATTTATTAACCAAAAGAACCGTGATACTTAAATTTGAGCACACAATCTTCATTTGAAAATTCAGAATAGGCTGTTAATTTTATTTGAAGTGTATGATTTTCATTTTAAGACATTGGTTATTTAATTGGGAATGAGAAAAGATACATTGATTTAGGTGACAGTTTTCAAACATCTTTCAACATATTCTAAAGGAGAACAAATGACCACAGGGAAACAAATAGAAAGGGTGATAAACTATGCAAGATTGTATCAAAGGTAAATGACATCTAATTATTTAAATATGCTTTTACATTAACAAAATTAACCTCTGAAACAAATATGATATGGTGCTTCTAATTTACCTAGACTTGAATAGATAATTTACTTAATTGCTACAGTAGAGTGACTTAAGGTGTAATTGACAGAAATAAAGAGCAGAGCTATAAAAGAGAAGAGACAAAGAACTGGGGGCCTACAGGAGAGATGGGGAGGCACTCTTTATCAGGGAGTGTAGTGATAGGATGAGGGGTAACAGTTTTAGCTGAGAGAGGGTAGATTTAGATTAGATATTAGGAAGAAATTTTTTTTCCTGTGAGGGTGGTGAGGCACTGGAACAGGTTGTCCAGGGAAGCTGTGGATGCTCCATCCCTGGAGGTGTTCAAGGCCAGGCTGGATGAGGCTTTGAGCAACCTGGTCTAGTGGAGGGTGTCCCTGCCCATGGCAGGGGGGTTGGAACGAGAAGATCTTTAAGGTCCCTGCAAACCCAAACCATTCTATGATTCTATAATCTCATCTAGGCTCCCTTTCCCTTGAAAGGTTGGACCAGATGATGTTTTGAGGTCTGTTATAATCTAGATAGTTCTATGGTTCACATAACACTCATTAATACTTTTCTTACTGTTTGCAAAGAACCGATTTTCTGTATGATTGTATTAATTAATATAATGAAGATAATGGCTTGAAAAATCTGTCTACATTCCCCTTCCAAATTCTATTTTGTACTGGGAGCTGTATATGCATATCCATTATACTGTATGCTGCTTCCCACATATGATGTTAATTGACTTCTCTTAAATAATGTACTTTCAACTCAAGGTGAAACCCGTAGGAAATGACAAGAGAAATTGCTCTACTGCTAGATCATTCTCTAAACCAGACTTATCTCAAAATTATACCTGAAAATCGGGTCTGTATTTAAGTAACAAAGCTGTAAAGTCTGCTGTCTTCAAACCCAACTATGGCAAGCTGGTAAACATTTAACAGTTTGCTATAAAACCTGTGAGATTAAGCAGCATCGTTATGTTTAGCCTTCTGTATCGACTGCTAATGAGTGGCTGTCTACAAGAAATAAGCAAATACAAAACTGAATACTGATGCTGACTAGGCAAAGCCATTTTGCAAAACAATAACCAAAATAATTTAACCTGAGACTGCTGACCTTTGAGGTCGCTTCTGTTCTGAAATTTAGTGAAGACTGATACTTTGCACTCTCAAAATGTTAAGGAAGAGTTAATTTTAAACCTTTTCTAGTACAGAGCAATAAACTGCCTGACAAAGGAAATTAGATAAACCACCTCCGTTTTTTGCAGCTAATCACTAACAAACATGGATTTGTACAATCACTGATTGGAAAAGCCATCTGTGCTATCTATAACTTTGTTACACTCACTATTGATTAAACTCTTTGTGACAGACAAGTAAGCGTCTTGCCTGAGGTTGTTGAGAATGAGAAAACTTTTTCCTAGTATTTCAGTTTGGCAAATATTCTGTTACTTTTATTGCTTCTTAAGGCTACTGTGCTTCCTGTCAGAGACTGCAGCATTGCTGTAGGTGATTATCTTAAATTCATTTGGTTAGTACTGCTTCAGTGATGATTTAGCAGTCTTCATCGCAACAACAACAACAACAACAACAACAACAACAACAACAACAAACCAGCCCTAACGCCTTTTATGTACCTGTATCAAAACCAGTGAGTATTGTTCAGGTATAGTTTGTATCTGTTGTTTTGAGCTTAGGAGCATGGAATTGAATGCACCTTACAGTAACAGAGCTTCCCATTTGGGGGGGAAAAAGAAAAAACAATTAAGTAAAATCCATGCCCTCATGTTTGTATTACAAAAATAGTTTAAAACTTTAAAAATGAAAAAAAAAATTACACAAGCATTTAAGGGAAAAAAAGAAGGCCCCTTTTTGTATTATTTAACATAATAAATCTTTATTTAGGAAAATAACATTTTTGTTTTCCGCATTAAGCATATCCCTTTAAAAATAAATATGAATGACAGACACGTTTCAGCAGGGCAGACATGTATGTATCTCTCTGTAGGTTCATCCACACTAATGCACACGTTCCCTTAGATACATTTAAAGGACCAGACAGTTCTCCTTCCATATTGCTATTGCTAAGCAACCAGGTCCTCCTGCCTGCTGGTCTAATGAAAAGCGTTATTTACTGGAGCTGCAATAAATTGTGTTTCTCCTGTCAAGTCCTTGTGGTCAGTCTTTGAGGGCTTCAGTC
Source organism: Syrrhaptes paradoxus (assembly GCA_013400615.1). Lineage (NCBI taxonomy): Eukaryota > Metazoa > Chordata > Aves > Pterocliformes > Pteroclidae > Syrrhaptes > Syrrhaptes paradoxus. The sequence continues at coordinate 6,386 of VZTO01000951.1, read as the reverse complement.
ATAGTTTCTTTTTAAGAATAGTTGATGGCAGTGTTAGAATTACCATTTTGACAGTATTGTTGCGGTATCCCAAACAAATAGTTCAACAAACTCACTTCATCTGTCTCTTGGTAATTTTAGTGAATGGCAAAGTAATCTTGAGTGACTTTACGTTTTATCATCAGAGTGATCTATGCTGTTTTGAGACTGTAAATGGCTTGATTGACTTCATTGTGTATAGATACATGTGAGTTTGCAATACAGTCTCAAAGTATTATCTAGAGACTCACTACAAAGAAATGATTGTTAAAGAAATGTATTTTCCTTTTTCCCTTGCACTTTAAGGCTTTTTCACTTTATAAATAATTCCAGCTGTTTATGGACCTTCTCCAAAAATGACTGAGCCAACCAAAAATAAGTGTACAATTTATTTTCAGAGAGCAAACCATTATTTTCACTTTCTGCAAGTCAGAGCTCAGAATTTCCCATTGTTCCTAATTTAAAAATTATTTTATGTATGAAGATCTCTTCTACACTGAATAACAGATGCTAAAATAGGTGGACAAAGGGACAAGTATAAGCTCATCTGACAACATAAATCAGTGTTTTGCACCAAACAACTCTTCTTTTTCTTTCTCTCCTTCTCTTTGTGTGTTTTAAATGGATTTGGTTATCTTATCACCAACAGCTCAGTAGGAAAGATTAATATCTATTTGTGAAAATGAAAATAATAGAAAAAAATATAGTTTCAGTGATATTTTTGTTAACCTTTTTTTCAGGCCTGTTAATTTCTTGCCTCCCACATATACACATACATCCCAGAAATACAATACTTTTTAAGAAATATGTAAATATGTACTTTTTAAAAGCAGATTTATAACATTAAAATTTCAAAATTAAAAAAAAATAAAAATAAATGCCAAAATGTTTGCTTACTAAACTTTTACTTTGACTACTTGCAGGAGTTTTGGTTGCTTAGGTAGATAATTAATACAGAAGCATCTGAGGTTTCTGTAAAGTGTTGATACTTCGTTCTTGTTTTTTACACCAAGAGGAAAAAATAGTCCCTCTTCCATGGATCTTACAGACCAAAAAGCCAGATAAGCACTACTTCTTGTGGTCAAGGTCCTATGCAGTTGCAATTAAAATAAAATATCCTTCTTGTAAATCCTTCAAATGCTACAGGAAATTATAAATAAGTAGTAGAGTGACATGAGCAGGCAAAAGGTCCCCCTGTTATTTTTTAAAAATACGAACCAATATCATCCATCTGGGGAATTTAGACTCAAAATATCAGGTCTTAAACATTGTTATGTCTCATTGTCTACTTCAGTGAGACCTGCATACAGACCTTAGATCTGAAGCAATACTTTCATAAATTCATGATACTTCACAGTGGTCCAATTACAAATCCTCGGTTATCCCTGCACTGTGCTCATGGACCCCTCCTGATCTCTCACAAGGGACCTATTTAGTTGTTCTGCACAGGATTTGTGATGTCCCTAGCAGAGCTGACCTGCTCAGGTGCTACTGTTAATAAAGTTTCTGAGCTTTTGCTGATAGAGCAGTTTCCACACAAGTTTTTACCTGAAAGATGCTTGCATCCTAAACTTTTAAACTGAAATAGTTTTCCCAGTAGCATCTCTATGTGACAGGTAGGTGATAACAATTTACATAGGAAAATTAACATTCTTGGTGTACAAAATACTGTGTCCTGTTCCGCTTAGCCATTCTGTGGTGGAGAGGAAGCCATTTAGTGTGACTGTGAATGAAATGTTTAATCTCACCATGCAGCAGTTATTCTGTATTTAAAAAGAGAATGCAGACTACTTACCCATTCTTCTATAGTATATTCAGATCTCTGGCCTCAAATGTGCTGTGCAAGTAGAAGCATTACATTCACCATCACTGCTTATATACTGAAAAGGCATTGATAGTACCAATTTCAAAGGTCTAGGCTTTTAGGAGATTAAGGTTTTCATTTGCCTGCTACCTAACCAATTTTCTAAACGTTAGCGTACTATAATGTCCATGTCATCACATAATACTTTAAAAAAAAAAAATAAAACCTTCTATACTATACATTATTAACAATGTTAGCTCAACTTGAACAATACTGGACTGTTTCTTGGATGAAAATCAGAAAAGCTACTCTAGTGGGAGTAAGTTATTGAGGAGGAGAGAAAAGAGAAAAATCAGCCAACAAGTGATTTTTTTTTCAGGTCTTTGACTTCAGCATCCTTGCCACATTTAGCTGTTTCCATGTGAGGAAAACCATAAGCGCTTTTTGTAGACAGTATGAAAGAGTTTTTAAAGTATAAACTCCAATATGCCTTTCTTTTAAATTAAAAATAGGTATTTTTTCTTGCTTCCTGATTAAAACTGAAATTATCTGAAATTTGTTGTGTAATATGTTTTCAATCTACTTTACAAATTTTACAACATGCTATAGTACAGTATACTGCAATAGTTGCACTTTATTTGAAAGGAGAAAGCAGATATTCTACTGTTTTTAATGTTTTTTAGAAAACAATGCCAAACTGTGTGTTGTGTATATTGGGGAGGGGGAGAGGGGAGTCGTCCTGGAGCTCTCAGGATACAAACAGTAATTCACTTTTAAAATACCTTTGTCTGTAAATACAGTTCATTTTTTTTAGTATTTTTTTTCCAATCTTTTAGCCATTATACTTAACTATATAACATTATATTTCTTTTATCAATTAAAGTTTTGAGATGCAAGGAAAAAAAACCTTTTGACTTTGAAACAATTACATCTGCTGCTTAGATATAACAGTTATAGCATTAGCTAAGGCTTTGGCCTAAGAAAACATCAAAATCTGTTGTTAAAGTGGCAGAAAAAAAATGCAGGCATGAAAGAAAAATGTTTATTTTCAGTAGTTGTAGAAGAACTCACTTATTTTTAGGCTGGTGTAATTTAAAAATGCTGCTAAAACTTTTGAAGTTTCGTAAATTTTGTATTTATCAAATTTAAGCATGGATACTTATGTAATTAAAATATTAATTAAAATGTTAATTAAATTTCCAGTTAATTAATCTAATTTTAATAGTGACTTCCGCATTGTATATTTAGACTTCTTTTCGTATCTAGGTATGTATGTGATATACTGGAAAGCACAGAATACATATCAAATCTTCTTGTTACCGAAATGCCATTATATTGTGCTCTTCAGTTCAGGGACTATTACAACTGCAAAAAACAAACAACAAAAAAAAAGTGTATAAAGAGTTATATATATTTTGCTTTCTGAAGATTCTGATATCGCTAACCATATTGCAGCTGGTTATGCAGGTTGCTCCGTCCACCACTGAAACGCAGTGGCAGGAGCTCAGGAACNAGCCTGGCTCCATCCTCCTGACACTCACCCTTCACATATTTATAAACATTCATTAGGTCACCCCTCAGTCTCCTCTTTTCCAAGCTAAAGAGACCCAGCTCCCTCAGCCTTTCCTCATAAGGGAGATGCTCCATTCCCTTAATCATCTTTGTGGCTCTGCGCTGGACTCTCTCCAGCAGTTCCCTGTCCTTCTTGAACTGAGGGGCCCAGAACTGGACACAATATTCCAGATGCGGTCTCACCAGTTATTTCATTTCTTACACTGCTGAGCAGAGAATATTGCATCCAATTGAGATTGCAAGGGGAGTTAGGAAGACAGAAGGTAATTGCTCAGGGTATCTTGGGAATAACACTTTTAATCCTGTGAAAAGTGTTATGGGATACTTGGTGACCCCCATGGTTAAAGTGTCCATCACACCTATCTTCCAGCTAGAAGCATTTGCCTCAATGCAGTTTGTTTGAACAGTTCTTGGTGGACTCTAAAGAAATGTGCCTTCTGTGAATTTAGATTGCATCTTGGTCTTTATAGCTGCACAAACCCATGAAATCCATCCAGGAACCCATGAAATTTATCTTGACTTTGAAGGTACAGTGAGAATATGTAAATTGGTTATAAGGTAATCCTGCTTTAGGTTTGAAATTGCATTAGGACTTGTCTACATAAAGGCAATCAGGAAAGTTAACCCAGATTCACTAAAGTTGTGAATTCAGAGCACCATAATTAAAGTAGATTAGTGGATTCACATCCTGAATAAATTAAATTAAACCACATGCAAGCTTTTTTAATTTTGAGTAAGAGTGTCCAGACAGGAGTTTAATATAGTTTAACTAATCCATTTTAAAAGATAATTCTGATTTTAAAAGATAATTCTGATTGATCTTGATGGGTGTCCATGAAAGCAAGACATGTGAAAGTGTATGTCTGTATGTGTGGGTGAATACAGAATCTCAAAGAAATAGAATACAATTAATAAAATATAACTTCTTTCATTTATGTTTTCAATTTCACAGAGTATGCAGATTAAAATGTTCAAAATCATAGAAGCAGTCAAGATAGAAGAGTTCCATGTTTTCAGAGATACTAGATCTCTAAGAATAATGAACTTCTGAGGTGGAGGTGTATGTAGGAAAACATTGTTCACTTTTGCATGTGGATCAATCTCATTGTTTCCTGCTCCCTTTGATGGGATGTTAGTCTACAGAAGCAACAGGAGTAATCATCTATGCAGAAAACCTTAATCAAGGTAGCACTGTACATAATAAATATAAAAATGTATACATAAAATAAAACCTGAATAATATTTCATACACACGCTGTTCCTTACATAAAGCATAGTCTGTCCTTAGTGCTACAGCTACATCTTCAAATGGAGAAAATGAGCTGTAGAAAATCAGAGGGCATAAGGAGTTGAGGTATAAGGGCAAAACAGGTTGCAAGAATGTTTATAGCCTCCTGTTTATTTTTAATTTCCTGTTTCATTTACAATATATATATTCCCTTTACAGGTTTTACTGATGAAAACTTTCCTTCATTGTGCAAATTGTATGTGATGTTTTCAGCACAATTGTGTATTTCCTTGCTATAAATGGTTCTTCGTACTTATGTACTGACTTACACAAAATTTGTTATTGCAGTTTGTACTTTCTGAATAATATTAAGTATTATTCATAATAATTTCCTATTTGTACAGAACATTTTTTCAGATGAAAAAATATCTGAGGAAGGAAATCGTATGCTGCATAGCTAAAAAAAGTCGACATGAGGAGCTTAGAGTGAAATGAATGATTTATTATTTCATGATTTTTTTACTAATCAAAATTCATTATTCTTCTCTGATGCAACAACTTGCA
>VZTO01000949.1:45979-75741 GCA_013400615.1 Syrrhaptes paradoxus | reverse complement strand
CTTAAAGTATTAATGATCCAACCCAACTAAAGTCCAGACAGAATTCTAGTCCACTTACTGTCCACCACTGCTTAATTCAATTACTACCGAGAAGTACTGCAAATGCTGCAGAGATCAACCCACTCACAGAGAAGATAAACTCTAGGCTCTGCGTAGGCTTTTGAGTTTTTAACGCATACCCTGGGGGATTACCATCACTCCTAGCCAAAACGGTGTTAGATAGCTGCTGTGTTTATCCATCCTCATGTAACAGAAGGAAATGAGGAAGGAACCTGAGCTGAATTTCATGACTGAGGCTCATCCTCTGATTTGGTTCACTTCAAATTCACTTCTTTGTTCACTGAGAGGGTAGTCAAGCACTGCAACAAACTCTGCAGGGAAATGGTCATGTTCCCAAACCTGTCGGTGTTCAATAAGCATTTGTACAATGCTCTTAGATATATGGTTTAACCTTTCAGGTTGCCCTGTGTGGTATCAGGAATTGGACTTGATAATCCTCTTGGGTCCCTTCCAACTCAGAGTATTCTGTGATTCTATGAAAGTCACACCAACCAGGAGCATCCCATGGCCTGACTGTCTCCTTGACATGTGTCCAAGATCCCAAGTATAGTCTGAAAAGAACTTCAGCCTCCCATTTCCATGAGCGGGGTGCTTTGAGCACACATTAAGCAGTGGGTGGATAGTGCCTTTACCATGCCATTTGCAGTAGGCATTCAGTTTCTGAAGACTAGAGTTCAAAAAGGGGTCCCTACCTACTTTTCCCTATTTGTTCCTTCTGTTTTCACTGGAAAATTCAAATGCCTCGTTTAACCAGAATGGGTTGCTATCTGGATAGGCCTAAATTAGTTTGCCTGGATTTCTTTCTGTATGTTTTCAGAAATATGTCTGTTGACTTTACAGGTAACTTAGATAATTACTTTAGTTGGACTATGTCATTATACCACCCCTTATCACACACACCCATCCACAGTAGACAGCTACCTTTCGGTGAGGCAGCACCTAAGTTTAGACATCTAATTTAGGTGAGTTGGATTCCACACTAAGTTTTATTGTTATAAATAGGCCAGTGTACACACTTTTGTGACAAATTCTGCTCTCATACTTGTCACTGATGTCTGTGAAGATGTGGAATTTATAGGAATACGATTCAGAACCAGAAATTATAGATTACTTCAGACTATGGGTGGTGATACGCTTTTGGATTCAGACTGTAAATGACCAGGCTATTTTCCCCATTTAAATTCCAAGATTAACTTTGAAGACAAGCAATTAATGCCTCTCAGTATGAGTGAGTTATAAATGAAAGACTATGGCAAAAAGAATACATCTGAGTCTTGGTTATTTAAGAGATAACCAAGATACCAGATGAAAGGAGATGAGCAATATTGCTTCTATATATAGCACTGCTATACTCGATTAGCACATCAATGCTATCATCTATACTTGGAAAGAATGCAGATATATTAAAAATTTCAAACAACCCCGAAGATGAACTTGAAAATATAAAGCTTATAATGTAAGTTAAAAGGAGGTCAGCTTCTGTGAATGTCTTTGTTCTTGGAAGACAGTCCCTGTCTTCAGGTGATACTGACTGAGATCTTTGATATAGAATGAGAATAAAAATGCTACAAGGCCTAGTAAGTGAGGCTCAAATCAGGCAAAATGAATGTTAAAGGAAGGTGTTTTTATACTTAAATGTGGAAATAGCTTATAGCAGCAGATGCAAGATCACTTGCAATTATTAGAACAGTGCTTTCTTAAGGACAAGAAGAATCAGACAGGACATAGGAGTGATGTGGTTACAATGGTCCTTTTGGCTTTGACACCTAATTCTGCATTTCAGGGAACTCTCCTCTGCTTTCCATTCTTATATGAGTTAAAAGAGAACATACATTTTTCATTGCCCTCAAAAACACGTGACAATGACTATGATCAAACACATGCTTGAGAGTTTATATGCTAGAGGAGATTAATAATTTTTTATCTCACTTTAAAAGTGACAAGTGTACTTTTGAGTTTCTTTGTTTGGCCAGATCTTAGTTTGAAGCTGCAGTAAATAGACAGTTCATACAACATAGGTCAGATTAAAATTCAGAGAAGGTACAAGAAGTCTTATCTGGCCAGGGTTGGTTTCCATTCATACACCAGAGGTCAAACTAGTTGCCAGGTCTCAGATAAAAATATGCTATTTTTTTGCAGACCAGATTGACCTATGAGTTTTTCTTAATGTTGTTTCACTGTTTGTTGTTGAGGAGAGCTTGTTTAGTTACTTGTGATTTTCCTTTGCTCTGTGACATGGGATATGATTCATCACATTCAGATCATTGGAACACCTCTTGCTCAACGAGCTTCTCCCTGTTCAGAAGCTTCAGGCTCTGGTGAAACCTGGATCTTTCCTGAATGCTGCTGGGAGAACAGTTTCTTCAGCTCTCAAAAGTTGAATGTTTTTGTTTAAGTCAATTGTTGGCCATAGTATAAGCTACCTGAAACGGGTTGTGAATGGGAGGTTGTGAATACAGGAGATTGGAATACATGATCTAAAGGTCTTAACTGGTCTTAAAACTTACAGTCTAGGAAAGTCATTAGCAGTTATATGTGTAGTTTCTCTTAGAAATGTCTCTCTTCTGTATTTATGTCATACCTCAATTATTTTGGTAAAAGCAAGAAAAAAAATATAATACACACTGCACGTGAAAGCTCTGAAAATATAGCTAATAGGAAGAGTTCCAAAGAACTTGTTTCACTTATTTTTTAGGACACAGACTAAATCTGTCAGCAACTTAATAGCTGTTCTGCTTTCACATTATGTTGTCCCACACCACACATGCATTATAAAATATTTGTACAATGTAACCCTAAAATGTAATATTTATGCAATCTGTTTCCCACATTGGTTACTTAGTTTTATAGTCTCCTATTTATATTAAATTTAGCTGGCAAATGTGTGCTATTAAATTTGTTACTATCATTTCATCTGTAGCATGGAAAAACAATAACATATCTTTAAAAAAATAATGAAACATGCAGAAAAGAGGAGATACTTTAACAGGAAGCTGTTTAGCAGTCTATACCACTTCCTGCTCCAGGGCCAAAAATATCAGGATTGATACTCTTTACAGACAGGAGCTTGTGCAGTGGACTGTGTTTGCCCATATTTGTTAAATGCTTTCCCCAAACCCATACATTTTGTGCAAATAAGATTGGATGGTTTGAAATAATTAAAAGTGTCTTGATAAATTTTCATGTCATTTAAATAAAAAATAAAAGCACTGTTTAAAATATATACAGTATTTTTTATCTTTCAAGGGCTGCACAGAAAGTACTATATAGTTCCCACCTATATGACACACAAAACACTGGTTAAGAACCTATGAACCGAATGTGTCTCTCGAAGCAAAACTTGGGATTGTACACTCAATATATACAGAAATAAAATGAATTTTATTTAATTTTATTGCTGAAAAAAGGTCAGAATCTGTATTCCATATACAGAAAATTTATACCTATTCAAACACACATATATATGTAACTCATGTTAATAACAGATATTTTCCCATTGGGTTTATAATTTCTTCCAGCGCTGTAGGCATCTCTTTCAAAGAAGCAAATGCGCTGCAGCTGCACATAGCCGTAAAGGGCCTCAGTTAAATGTGCTTCCTTAAGTGACTATTCAATGTTGAACAATTTTTTGCAAAAAAAACTTCTCAAAAAGTGAACAAAAACCCAAATCCATTTTTTTTTGTTGTTGTTTCATATCACTTTAGAGCCTGGTAGTAGAAATGCAGAATGCAAAAAACTTTCTTTTTTTTTTTTTTTTTAATTGAGAAAGTTGCATAATTACAGCAAAAACATTTTTGCGTTTTATTTCAGTTCTTCAGTCTTGGTGTTTTCTGAAATGGCCAAGTCATTAAAACCCTTCAAGTGAGAGATTGCAGAGTACGTAGCTGCCTTGATGAGACTGAGTACTATTGTACAACACACAGGTATATTATTTTGAACACACTTCTTTATTTCCAATTCTCTCCACAGCAGCAACAAATAGAAAATATCAGCACGGGAGACTTTGTGTAGCGTGAAATACTGACTATATATTGATGAGACAAAACATTCCATTTGCTGTAGCCAAGGTGAATTTAATTTGGGGGACTAAATTCAATTTATGCTTTGTTACATTGTTCCTTCCTTAATACATTATAAAGCTGTCTTCATTTATTTTTCAATAAATACTTCAGATCTGTAAAAACATAACACTTTCTTCTGTTTTTTGTCTGCACTGAGATCCGTTTACACTTCCTTGGCTATAAAAGTCATATGCAGCCCACACTGCCATAGTGCTTCAATGGATTTTGGAGGTAAGCAAGGATAAGGCCCATTTTGCTAAACATGGAGACAAACAGTGTAAAATGACGGTGCAACCACACACCTTCACTTACTGACATGCATAGTCTAAATGAGCCTGTAGAGAATCAAAACTGGTGGAATTTACAAGCTGGGAAGAAAAAAGAATGTGTAAGGAGGTGGAAATTAAAGCCAATTTACACCTTCTCTACATCTCATGCTAGTTATTTTTCCTGTTACCACCTTCTCTTCCAAGCCCTTGGTATTCAGGCTACACTGTCATGTGCTGAGACTGACACTTTTTTATTCTGATACCCATTTTCCCCCTCTTATACATTTATTTTTCAATTGAGACCACACTTTTAAAGCTTTCTTTACTTCCCGACTTCTAAATGACACTGACAACAGCAGTATTACAGGACCTGTCTTCCCTCACTCCCTTACCCCAGTGCCATTAAAAGTTTATTCAATCTCATAGTAGAGATGGAACCATATGAGGCTCTTACTCTATTCAGGGAAAGTTAATGGTTCCCTGCAGAACCTTACTTATATTAGGAATACTTTTATTCTAGTAATACCCTGGCACTGCACCTCTGAAAAAGACATTCATCATGTCTTTCTGCTTCTTGTTTAGTGAGTGGGATTATGCAAAAAATGGAGTGTGAAAAGGGATTTGAAATGCACTTTTTAACTTATGTTACAGAAATTCTGAGAAGTCACAGAGGACTCTTCTGAATTAGCTTTCATATTGAAATCTGCAGTTTATTATACTGAGAAGGGACTCTAAAGAGCAAATAAAAAAATCCGGGTGTAATGACTTAGTGTTTACAGAATATAACTGATACAAGACCGATTGCTTGATATATTACTTCTTTCATTGTGAGCCACAAAACAGGTAGAGGCACGGTAGAATAATCTGGTTTATATATTCAGCTGTAAGGCTAGACACTGCATCATTCTTTTCATAAAGCAGGGGCTGGAGGCATGTGGAGCCTGTAGCCATGACAACAATAAACCAACTACAAGCCTGAGCTGTAAGTAAGAAACTCAGCCTTGTCTCCATCCCTTCCTGCTCATGACCCGACTCTACTTGCTCTCTGGAGGAGGGGCTGGGTGCTCATGAATGATCTATTGAGCAGAGGTACAGTACGAAGAAGTGTGTCTACAACGAGCCTTTTAGCAGAATTTCCCACCGTTACACTAACACGAGAGCAGCTCTGCTCTTGTTAGTGGTGAGTTCAGCTCGAGCATGCAAAACTTGGCAGCTGCTCTACTTCACCGTATAGATTTATTGGTGTATAGTAAACACTGATGATAAAAAGACAAATATCTTGCCTACATTAGAACTCCCATTGTTTCTAGCACTGATGGGGCTGTGGGAAGACCGGTGAACACCTAGGACTCCAACTGGAATCCATATAGATTGCAAATACTCAGAAGTCCTTGAAGATCAAACCCCAAATAGACAAGCTGACATTTTATTAGCATCAACAGCCAATATGAAAACAATAGAGAGACTTCTGATGGGCTACATGTTAAAAATGGATTATCTGTACACCTCACATGAAATGAGCACTAATGACAAAAGAAAAGATCAATTCCAGACAGCAAATCTATTTTCAGACTATAGTTCTTTGTTGCTGATGGTATGTAGTGCATCTTGTCACCTTCTGTAGAGACCAGATAATCACATGGTGCTAATACGTCCTCCTCTTTTTGTATTTTTATTAGAATCAAAAGTCAGTTGGAAATACATGAAGAAGTACAGGAATGATGAGTGACAGTAGCTGGTGAGAGAATAGGGAGAAACTCAGGGGAACTAATTCAGCAATTTATCGCATCATGTTTTACTCCAAATGAGAATTTCTGCAAATCCTATGTGAAATCACTGCAGTACTTTCTTGCATTCATTCTTCCATGAAGATTAAAATCTTCTTGGTATTTTATGCATCTGTTTTCTGTTTCTTTTTTATCGCAGGAGATGTTAAAGTTAACTTCATTATGTTTGTACTGTGCAAACTGATCTTGCTGGTAAGTATGACTACAGCAAGACCTTTTTTCAAGAGGGTCTTAAGGCTACAAAAATCAAATGAGAAAGGTATGCTATGTTCTTGAGAACAAGTGAAGATTAATTTAGCAATCGACTTAATGAGATCTTTAATCACCTTTATCTGGACTGGACTCTGTAATGACTGGGAAGAATACTGAGGAAGAAGAACTGTGATGATACACTCTCTTTGGAGTGTTTTAACACTGAGTCAGTTAATTAGTTTCATTTTCATATCATTTTGCAGTAATGGTGGCTTCCAATTTTAGATACAATAAATTACAACAGTCTAATCTTGATTTTGCTTGAGCTGGAGTCATCACTGCATAATAATATTCAGCAAGACACATTTTTGACTAAGTACAGATGTCAATGGCTCATCCTTTGTGTTTGCCTCACTAGATGATGGGGTCCCAGCAGATAATAAAAGTCTGGCCTGCTCTTTTAGTACGAATTTTTATGATCTCATGAAGATAAGAAGTCTATTCACATGTCTTATCTAATCATATACCACTGTTACTCCGAGGAACTTCTATAATCAGCTCCCAGAAAAGCTAATTGTTACAAGTTTTAAAACTTTTGGTTAGTAATTGTAAGATAATATTAGCGCCACAGTCACTGGCATCAGGTCCGGCTTAAGATTTTTTTTTATGTACGTTGCTCTTCTACTTGTTATTTGCTTCTCCATCTTTTTCACTCACATTCACTCACAATGTTCAGAAGAATCTCATGAACCTAAAAATAGCTACTACCATTAACTTTGTTGGGGCATAAAAATAAATTAAGTGGCTTTCATTTTATTAAGGTTGAAAATAATAGTTTTCATTATTAATTTAGGAAAGGCATAGTTAGAATTCTATAATGTTGAGGTTGTGGATTTCTGTGTACAAACAAATAAAAGCAAAAGCTGGAAAAACAAAACAGTGCATAACATGCCTTGGAACAATGCACCAAAGATGAAAAACAAATTTGCCATCCCCACAGTCATTCTGCTCTTGTTACTTGACTATAACATTTTGATTAGGTACCAAAATCTATCTGGTGTTTAATGGACCTTTTACCTGGTAAAAAGAAATGTATTGTTTTTATAATTAGAACGAAGTGAAAATTATATTTGACTTTTGTATTACTAGTTATTTTGGAAGTATTGCGATCTTTCAACTGTAAACATAAAGTACCAGCATTTTACTTACTTGACAAAAAAATTTTCTTTCAATTTGCAAAAAAATCTACCTATGTAAGCTAGTGTCAGCAATTCTAATCACAAAGACTTAATCCTTCTCAAAAATAGGCAAAAAAAATAAACACTCTGCAGGGCACTTAACTATTTCTTATATAATAGTGTTTCTGGAGGGCAATATTTCTTCAGGACAGAAACAGATTAAATGTACTGGATATATGCAGTTTGAAATATTTTAACAGGGCTTCTTTTGTAGCTTGTCTTTATAGCCTTGACAAGAGGCAGTTTGGAGAAGTCTGAGATTTTTACCTTACTACTTCCAACACCAAACTAACATATAGCAATCCAATTGAAATGTTCAGGTATCCTAGGAGGCAGTTAAAGAAATGTTCACTCAAAAATGGCATCCAGGTATGTAACAGTAGCTTAGAAGGTATCCCTGACTGTAACTTTGGATTAATTTTCTGAGTTTTGTATGCCTCTGTATGCATGTCTCCAGGTTCAGAGAGAAAATCTAATACAGGGCATATTCTCATTGCTTTGTTTGATATTATATTCCAGCAATGCTTTTCAAAATAGATATTGTCTTTATTTTTCTAGGTCCAATTGTGCAAATGGTGATGTGTCAGAAAATCATCCCTGACAATAAACCTACAAAGACAGAAAGGAGGAATGCTGGATGCATGACGTCTGGCACATGTACGCTGCTGAATGACTGGATATCCTCCTTGGCCTTACTCCTTCATCAGAGCGTATTCAAGGACACATCGGGTGCTGAAGCCAACTGAAGGCTGTGGGAAAGGAACTCTACAGAAAAGGTTAAAGCGTTGCTAGTGCTGAAGACAGTACTCATGGGTGGGCACTCTGCAGCTGAGTGGAGCCCTGTGACATCCTACCCTCACAGCCCTGTCCTGAGGTCCTTTGCACCCTACATGTGGCACTGGGGAGCTGGAGAGAAACTATGGTGCTGTGCTGGGAATGTCTGACTTGTGTCTTCCATGACAGAGAGAGCCAGATGCAAGCCTGAAAAATGAAGAGGTTCACTTTTACTGTATAGGTCTGTATACAAGAGCTGTACACCAACATATGGATTGAGGCAGAGGAACAAAAAGGGAAAAAACCCACATTTAGCACAGTAATAATTATATAAGAACAAGCCCATTAAATAAATGAGCAGAATTGAGGATAAAAAGCATGTTAAAATTTACAGTCTTTAGAGTCAAAGGCAAAATAAAATGACGGTTTGCTGAAGGAGTATTAAACAAATAGCAATCTTTATACCCAGTCTATCAATGAAACACATACATTAAAACTCAAAGTGCTAATAAAGCACCAGTGAAACAATATGTGGTTTCTGCTCATTCAGTGGTCCTATCTTTTAATTAAATTTAGATTAACATGCTAGCAAATGTAGGAAAAATGATTCAGGATTTTAGCCTGTTCTTTAAAGTAGGACATAATTTAAAACATACATTGATACAGATTTTATAGTGTTCTTTATGCAGTTTTATAAGAAGAAATTACTTGCTATGAAATAAATTTTTTTAATATTTTTGTTACATAGATTATGAAAAAAACCTCTAAAAACACATGGGAGGAAGCGTGTGTGTGTGCACATGCATGTGTGTATGCATGTGTTCGTTCACAAGCCAAGAATGGTACAGTCTGGAAAAAGATACATGTATTTTGGTACTATTCACAGACTTGTAGGATAAAGGATAATACAAGCAAAGAAACTTAAGTGATAGAGTAACAAAACTAGTCCTCAATTTATAGCTTGCATATTAATTTCATCAAGAATTGCACAACAGGAATGTATTATAGTCTAGGTAATTTACCAAAAATACTGAATTTCAAATGGGTTCTTTTTGGCAGAAAAAATTACTGGAATATTTTTCTACAGTGTTGTTCTTTAGGGACCTCAAACTACTTTGTAACCATTAATTGAGCTTCACAACATTTCTCTGAGGTACGTATTTGTGGGTAAAATGAGGATCAGAGTGACTAAGTGATTCGTCAAAGTCACAAGAAGCCTTGACTTACAGTGGTTTTGCTGACAAAAAGGAATGTTTTTTCACACGGTGAAAGACGGCAGAAGCACAGCAAACACCTGTAGGCTTCAAGTGCAATACTGGCCACAAACAAAGCAGAATGTGCATAAACTTCCTTAGCTAACTGGTAGTAAAAACTCCAACCACCTTTTAAGAACAAGCAAGTACTGAGAACATTTTCATTAACAGTCCTGCCTTTCTTCTAACTTAACACAAAGCCACTGAGGGCTGACTTTCAGATAAGCTAGTCAGAAGAAGGAGGAAAATTTATCAGACTCCCCTGAAAGCCTTGCTTTCAGCCCTTATACAAAGCATCTGTTTTCATACATCACTGCAGAAACTGATGATCTTATGTACAAATACAGGTTGTTTTATTGATCCATAACTGTCCAGAACTGTACAAGAAAATAATCAAATATGAACTGGCTTTTTTGCAGGGTGCCAGTTTGAACCATTACATGGTTATTGTGCATTTAACAATGGAGCTCCCTAGTGCCATTGCTTAGAACGAGCACTTTGTTCTCTATCAGGTACAGATAGGTTCTATAAAATCTTGCTTTCAAAGTACAAATCATAAAGAAGTACAGGATTTTGTAGTTCATGGACACATGCTCCACAGATCTGTACACAAGTAGTATCTGCTTATTCAGTTACTTTCCAAAGGCTCTGCAGTTTATTAATTGCGTTCCTTTATGTACCTTTGAAGATTTTAGGTAACTCACCATCCTTCTAGTTCTTTTTTATTACCCTGCTGTGATCCTATTATTATAGCTGTTGTAGAGTGCTGTAGCTTTCTACATTGACTTTATTCACATTCTTATTTAGTCTTGATCTAGTAGTGGAGGGATAGATGCAAAAGTGATGAGAGCTTGGTTTATCCTTAGCCTTTATTATCGGATACCCACAAGGAAATAAAGCTTTGATCTACTTCCTTAGAAAGCTAATCCTGGTGATTATGTGGAGATATGGGCAGTGGTAGCTACAGGGATATACAACTTTAATCTCTTGGTGTTGAATACTTAATCCAGTAAAGATTCTTGGCAAGAAGATTTAAGAAAGAACAACATAATTAAACTGTTCACAGGCATTGTTCTCAGGAATGCAGATTTGGTAGCTTCCTACTGTAGCATCTCATTTTTTCGATTTTTGTAAAAGGACACTTAAATAGTAAAATTGTATCATTCCACAGCAATATATTGTGAAACATACTGTTTTCATTGTTGCAAACTGTTAAACACTCAAAGGTCCAGCTTCAACACTAAAGAAATCAGACTTTAGTATATGCATATATGACTAGTGTCGCTATAGCAATGCTGAAATTTCGTTTAGCTTTACTCAGCTTTAGCCCCAAATTTTCCTTTTTGATGCAAACTGAGTATGATGAGCTATAAAAATAGCACATAACTGACTTCAGATTTGACCAAGCAATCAAAACTGAAGACAAAATGCTGATTGCTGACAATGTATCTGCATACTTGCATACAAAGTGCTGCAGTTAGTATCTGGAGGAGATAAAATTATACCATGAATATCTTAGGAAGGAACATCATCCTGTTTATCTGTGTTTGATTTTTTTTTTTTTTATCAGACAGTCTGGTCTTAGTTGTACAGCAGCTATGGCCATTTTGCACAGATTGATATTTATGGGATTGAAATTCACCTGTGTATGTGTGTGTGTGTGCATGCACGCACGTGCACTCAAGATCCTGGGGTACGCAGTTATAGCAGACAATGTTAACACCAGATTCTCCCTGGTATGACCAGCTTTTAAATAGCTATTACCAGTGTGGCTTTTCTTCACAATAACACTTGTAACTAAGAATAAATAAAATGATTGAATATTTTAATATTACAAACCTTCTTTTATCATAGGATGATCACACTTAGTCTGAACAAAAATAATATAAGAAAAAAAGCTTGCTGCTTCTCATTAACATTTTAATAGTTTTCAATCTTTTACTAAAGATGTAGCAATTTTAAAAAGGCATTTTCTTGCATGTTGAATCGTTTGAAGTTATTCAGCTTAATTGTAAGTGGCAGCTATTCTGAATAGATATATGCTCTTTATCGACAGTGAAGAATGAAGAATATTTCCCTTAATGTGAGAGAATATTTCAGTTAAAGAGAATGAAGAATATTTCTCTTAAAGTAGTGCAGTTCTTTCTCAAAACCAGAATTACTATATAGTTTTGTTCTTTGATAAGTTACAGTAATGACATGGCGATTTAATGAATACTGCACTGTATATCTTAAATTGACAAACATGTTAGATGACATTCCTGTGCATGCACAGAACTGACTGAAGTGAACAACTATGTAGACCAGAAGTAGAATCAGGTTTGCAGACACCATGATTTTTTTGTTTTTAACTAGGAAGGAAGTACATTAAGACTGTATAATTTATGCCTAACCAATTATCTACCAATATATTTTCATCCATCTAATAAAACATTTTGCTTTTTAATCTTTCAAAATTAATTTAGTTCTTTTTTTCTCCTTAAAATTATGTTCAAAGAGGTTATAAATTACACTGAAAAAGACATTACAGAATGTTGTGTAGAGCTATGCTAAACTGCTGACTATCATCTTCCCTAACATTTATGAGCTAGGAGCACACATCTTTTTGGTATTAGTGGAACTTGTGCTTCTGTGTTGTTAAGGTGTTTATGAAAATGAACTGTCTACAGCCAGTCCAACTTTTAAGATTCACAATCACAAGAAGAGTTCCTGAAGTTCTAGCAGTCAAAGAATATATATTTATACAAAAATATTAAAGATGATAGACAGCATCATGCGGACATTTTAGCATGAAATTAGAATGCTATTTAGCAATTTCAAAGAATTGTAATAACCAATGGATTCACATGCAATTAAATAATATCCCAAAAGATTACTAAGCTAGAAATATATTGTAACAAATCTCTGTCCACCTAAGAATTTCATAGTTGTCACTATGGTATGCATCACACTCACGCAAATCTGTATCAGCGACAGTGATAAAATTCACAGCAAGAGCAGTGATAAAATTGTCTTTTTGGGGTAGGTGTTTTTTTTTCTCTTTTCTTCTTTTTTCTTTTCTCTCTTCTTAAAATTTTTCTTTCATTCGTATTTTCTTTTCTTTTTTTCTTTTTGAATAACTGCCATTAGAAATAAAGGAAAGATTCTCTCACGTATAAAGTCTATGAGTTCTGATTCACCTGAACTGAAGAAAAGAGTGTGGTGTCTGAAAACATTACCATCACCCAGCTCTTCACTGGGATCTTGGACCAAGACCTTAATTCACAGAGGTTACTCGTTACAGACAATGGAATTCCTCATAATGTCTACAAAACAGTTATATTTCTGTTTGACCTTAAACCTAGGAACAGCTTGGGTGAATATGAAAGAAAACCTTTGCTTTGCTTCATTACTTGCTGTTGTCAGGTCGTGGGTTTAAGGAACATAAGGTGTAATTACCTGGTGAACAGGTTATCATTTGTGAGCCATGTATGAATGTGGAAAGGAGTTGGATGAACATTCAAAGTAGGTTTCCAAACTTATTGGGAAGGATGATCCACATATTGCTTGTGGCTGAGGCAGTCTCAAAACCACTGGCTTCCAGATGCTGGAAGGGATCACACTGTAGGCAGATGAGGAGGAGTCAGTCTCTTTGTGTACTGATTCCCGCGCTCTTACTAACTATCTGCTACTGGAGACAAGATGTGCATCTAGGCTGATGTTACATGTTTAGTTCAAACTATCCACCTAAACTTTTCCTCAGCAGGGAGAGACTTGAGAGACAGAAAAAGAACTTTGTGAAGCTATTTACTCCTTTCATTTTATTACATAAAAATAAGAGATGAAATGCCTCCTGGTGGTGCCCATTCCTCTACTAACTATTAAAGAAGACTAAATAACTTACACTAAGGCCTTAACCTGATCTAAAGGATTTTCCATAGTTTGTCTACAGAACTTGTAACTCGAATTCCATGGAGCAGAATCATAGGAAGTTTCTCATGGTAATTAGATGTTTATGTAACAAAACTAAATGAATACCCCTTCAGAAAGTCTATGAATCATGGAGGTTCAGGATAGCCTCTTGTAATGACAATGAGGAGGACTACGTTTCAAAGAATTAACTACTTATCCTCTAGATCCTATCCCACATTTCCTTGCCTGTTCCAGTGAAATACTCTGCAGTTTTGGCTATCGCATTCCTGACTGCAAGCTGCTGTGGCTGCGCTCTGCTTCAGCCTCTACCCTCTTATTTGACACTAATGTGAAATGAATGGGCGGTCTACAGGGAGAGCTTAGCTCCTCCTGCCTCCTTCTTCCTCCATACAGTAAATCCATCTCAGAAGTTGTGCAGAGAAAGTTTTTTTTGGTCAGAGATTGAAACAAGAAATTGAGAAAAGTTAAAAGAATAAGTATCAATCTGATTTTTTTTTCACTCACTGAAATCCAAGCAATACACTTTCTTATTTGTTTTTGTTTATTTACTTTTCAAAAATTCAATTCAGTTGCATAACCTCCTATGGAAATCAAGGTTCCAAACGCAATGTATTCTCTTCCTCAAAGTGCAGATTGCTGTGGCTTGCATTTTGCGTTTCAGGCTCACACCTTGACCTCACAGTCTGGTAACAATAATTTCAAAAGCTCATTCATAACAACTCAGGTTTTATTTTCTTCCCTGTAGCTAAAATTCCCCACATGAAGTTTGTATGTCACTTAAGATCCAATCTTTTGACTTCAAGATGATGGGGTGACATCTTGTGTTATCCTTTTGTTTTCATTTCCCTCAGCACGCTACTTCCATAAATTTATTTGTGTATCTTCATCCATTCTTAGTCACACACATCCCAGACAGAAAAGATTATAACTCTTCTCCAGACTGAAAAGAAACAAAAGTGACATGCCATGAGTGTTACATCAGTTCAAATGTTGGGAGATGCTCAGACAGAACTGATATGTTTGGGCCATAGGAGTACATAAAGAGAACTTTAGTACCAGAGTAAAGGAGGGGACTTTTCTTATTTCTGTCCTCGTATGTTAAACAGCTATCTTTCTGAAAGTCATTAGGATGTAAATCCTGTGGTAAATTTGGAACCAACATTATTGAGCTATTAAATAACTTAAATTTTTTATTGCTGATGTTCCTTCATTGAAATGTCAGGTTATCTTCATCAGAAGTATGAGACAGCAATGAAATTAAATTAAGCAATTGAGAATGTTTCCAAAGTACTTTGCTATAAGAATCAGCTTTATCTAAGTGGGAAAGATGGTGCATACCTTTATCGAGTCCTGCTGACAGCATTCAAGATAATTTCCTTCTCTGGCCTACATCATTCATTTCAGAAGTAATTCCAGTTGAACTGGAATGTGATTAACTCCTACTTAATGAAGAAAGTGTTTACTAATTTTGAGAATAAAAATATTCTTTGAAAATGTTCTTAAAACTCAGCTTGAGAATTTGAACAGGAGACTCTGCTAAGTGGTTTGCATTGTAGGTAGTACAGCAGTTGGCTTCTGGATAACAGAGGGGATGTTCTCTGCTGCCTTTCAGTACTCAAGAATTCACACAACATCACTGAGAAGGGAAAAGCTTGTTAAGAATACAGCAGGAAAAAAAGGAATAATTTTCTGTGAACTTTTTTCCTTTTTTTCCTGAAGAATAATAAAAATTTAAAGATGTTTCTGGATTTTTTGAAGGAAAGCAGTATGTTGATGCAGAAATATGGGCCAGTTACTACCACTGCACTAAATCTGCATGCTAGTCTATATCACATTCCCCTCCACAACCAGGCTTCAGACCAGGCTTAGGTTTGCCATGATTCTCTTCCCATCCATGCACTTAATTTTCTTTTTCTGGAAAAGCAGAAGGAAAACAGTGCACAGCCTCTGCTGCTCCAAGCTCACCTCTCCCTACAGAGCAGCCTTGCTCATGCTGCTTTCCAGCAACAGCTCCACTTCCTTGAGAAGATAAGAGCAAGCAATTAATAAAATCACCTTGGATCTCCATCAGACCATGTGCATTGAATGTTGTTTCCATATCATATTCTCATTAGGGATATATTTAATTGCTTCTTGAACAATTACAATTCCACTGATGCTGCTTTCATTGCAACTCAGAGCTATTTCCAAACTCCAGCGTGTCCTTTACCTGCCCTATGAGGTTTTAGTTTAAGGTTCTTTCTCCCTGTGTGTTCAGGCCACGACCGAGGGCACCTGCAGGCCTGGCTGGCCTTGACCAAACACCCAGGGAATCTTTATTTCTTGTCCCTATCCCCATCCCAGCCTCCCAGACCAACCTCAGCACTCATTGTAGGTAGGTAGGTAGGTAGGTAGGTAGGTAGGTAGGTAGGTAAGTAGGTAGGTAGGGGATCTTCCCTCTGGGACAGACCCTTTGGAGACGACAGTTGTCTCCTGCCCCATCTCCATCTCTTGGCTGGACCCCAGCACTATTTTATCATTCATCCATGTGGGGCTGTTGGTTGGCCCCGTTAGCAGCCCCTGGCTTTGCCCCTGAGGTCAGCCCCTGTGGGACAGAAACCCTGGGTGAAGGCATGGCCTATGCTGGGGACGCCCACAGCTCTTGGCTTCTGAGCCCTGAGGAAGCAGCCAGCCATCATGGTGCCCTGTTGCTTTGCCTGCAAGTGTGGTACCCAGGACAGTTGAGGAGGTCAAGGTGGTTGTAATCCTAAGGGCGAGGTGAAAGCCCAGAACCTCTGGGGAGAGCTCTTTACTGACTAGGAGCTCATGCTGTGTGAGAAGGCTGGGAAAGAAAATACACTCATTATTTTGGAGTTCCATTCAAGGGAGGGAGGGCAGGAGAAGACATTAACACCATGTGGAGTAGAATTTCCTCTACCTTTCTGGGCTTCTGTGTCACTTTACCCCAGGTTAGGAAGGGATCTCCTCATCCCCATTTTTTTCTCAGCTGTCCATAGGTCAAGGTTTACATATTAGTCTGTGTGTCATCTGTGTCACTGTGCTTGAAAGAGAAGATAGCCTGAGTCAAGCCACTGTCTTTTCTAAGTGCCATACAAAGGGCTGGAGGAAAATGGGAGACTAAATATTGCAAGCAGGAGGTACTCTAGGCTGTCTCTGGTGGGAACTCACCTGCACTTGCCTCATGCAGGCTTTGGCTCACCAGCAACTGAGAAGGTATCCCCAAGTACCTAGAACTCATGCTAACCCCTGTCAGATGGAAAAGACACAGTAGCTGCTGCCAAGTTGTCAAGGAGCTGATTGGTGAAGTCCAACATAAACAGCACTTTGCAAGTTGCCTAAAAAGTTTTTCAGTGCATGCATTGTTTTCGGCTCTTTCGTCACTACTACTGGTGCAAGATGAGCATAACTGACTATGTAACAGTGTCACTGAGGTTATTTGGTTTTCTTACCCCTTTGATTCACTTGATGTCCCCTATTAGTAAAGTAAGGCACACAATTTAGAAATATAAATGTGTAACAAAGCTGTCGCTATTATTCAGAGCAAACAGCAAGTAACTGGCTTAAAGCTGTCACTGTGGCACAGTGCTTAAGTCTATAACTGGACAGACACTTTAATTCAGCCTATGTTAATACCGCTGTGTGTAGTTTCATCTCCATTAAGTTCTTAGCCCCTCTCTTCTCTGCTCTGCTCTTTTCTATCTCTTTTTCTAGAACAAGCACTTCTGAAGCTTCACAAGGAACCAAACGGTATGGTGGAGATTTAGTCTTTAGTTCATTGCCAGCCAGAGAAGTCTCCCTGATTTGGTTCCCACCACATGGATTTATGCTGGCCAGGTGGTGGTGGAAGGGTGTGCAGTTCCTTCTAGTGGCAGTGCTAGTTTATATTAACTTAAAGAATTTTCTATACAACAGCTTAAAGATGCAGTTCTGTACCTGACTTAACCTTATCATTTACCTTGACATTAGCCAAGCTTGTGACAAGGTCTGCCATAGTATCTTTGTAGCCAAATTAGGGAAATATCACTTAGATAGGTGGATTAAAATGTGAATGAAAAACTGTGTTTCTTGTGCTCAAAGGGTAGCTGACAATGGTTCGGAGTGAAAGGGGCAACTGGTTACAAGTGGCACTGCTCAGGGGTTGATACTCTATGATCTCCTGAGGTCACAGGAGACAATTTACATGATTTACACGATCAATTTACATGATTTACACGATCAATTTACATGATTCTGTGATTCTAATCCCATACAATGCTATCGTGCAAAAAAGCAACCCCACTTACTCCTATATGTGCACATTAGGAACGGTTAAGCCCAGTTTTCAGATGAGAGTTGGTTTAATAGTTACAGTTTCCCAGTCATGATTCAGACAGAAAAAGGACGGGAATCGATCAGCAGAGGTAAAAAGAGGGACAAGAATGCCCTTCATCTCAGCAGCATGGATTTTAAGTCTGGCTTTGCTGACTCAGCCTACAGGCAACAAACTGGGTCTGTTACAGAGCACCTATGGAAGTGAAGGCTAGAGTAACACCACAGGTGATTAGTCTACTATGCCGAGCTGCCTCCGTTCACAGGATGAATGGACACCTCTCTGAAATCCTGGTTGGCAACATCTAAGAGATTTTTAGATCAAAGCCAACACTTTGTAGAGCATGTGTAAGTGAGAAAGTTGGTGCAGCTGTCAAATAACTAGTGTCCCTTTTGTTCCCTCTGCCCTTTTGGTAGTAATCTCCAAGAAACAAGTCACAAGTTTGCTTGGATTGCTATTTCTCAAATTCCACCGAGCAAAGTCAAGCAAATGGGTATGTATAAGGAGATGACTAAACCAAAACACATTTTCTAAAGATATTTTAGACTTGAAGTGCCACCAAGGAATACAGAGAAGAGATTTCTCTCCATACTCCCAACTGGAGACAGACGGGGAAAAAAACTTGTCATCAGAGATCTATCATTCAATTAACCAGGAAAAAATCTGACTTCATCCTTGACAAGTAGGGCACTGCAAACATAATTGTTCTGTACTGATGACTTCAGTGAGGACTGACAGACACTGAGAGCACTAAATACCAGGAGTTCATAATATTTCTTGTGGGATGAAACACTGAGTGCTTAGCAAAATTAACAGGACTGTTCCAAAAACTCTTTCACAGAGCTGAAGATCTGACCACACCCTGAATTCTGGGACCACACATGGACATGTAGCTCTGATGTCTCCAAGAAACAAGACAAAATTATACTGGAATCAACCACCTGACTAGTAAATCTTACTGTCAGCCAGGTTTCCTTGCTGTTGGTTTTCTGTTGTTGTTTTTTGTTTCACTCCTAGCATGCTGTCTGGGGTAATTGCATTAAGCTGACAATATTATTTTTATCTTTAAAAAGTATTTTTGTTCTCCCATGTGGCTGTGAACAGTGAGCATGTGCAGAGGCTGGGGGAAGGGATATTTTTCTTGTCACACTGTTCATTTATCATCAATGATTTGAACATATTTTCTCCCTGTATGCTGTGTGTGTATCCACTGTCTTGAAATCTCTCAACTGCAAGAGTGAAGCTCTGTTTATGGGATGAGGAAAAGAAAACAGAAACATTGTCAGGGTCTTTGGCATAGCTTATTATCTCTGATGAACCACACTCAGTATTTTAGACTTGGGCATGAGAAGGTTTGTCGATTTATTAAATTTACCACAAGGGTAGCTGCATCTGGTGTATATTGAGTAAACTTGTTTTAAAAACAGAAATCTGCGTGGAACTGGAGTAAGCTGTGGTGGTGCAAATCACAGCTCAGAGAAGCTTTGTCTGGCTCTGCTAGAGGCTGGCAGTGATACAGTGGTTCTGGTGGAGAGCAAGCAAAGGCTGAAATCACAGGAAATCCACAGTGCAGTTAAAGTCCTTGCCTGAGACACTGCAAATGACAAGCATCTTGCGAAGGCCAGTCCAGCAGACAGAGCAGACGGCTATGCAGCAGTAATGTGTGATGTGGTTTTCCTTGATTTCTTTTTCATATAGATTTATCATAAGACAGAAAAAGAACCTTCAAATTAACACATTTTCGTAAGCTGTGTTTGTTTTAAGAGAACCTTTCTTGAGAGAATTCCCCACCCTCCCTCCTTAAAAAAAAAAAAAATTACTTGAGAAGAAAGGGAAACATCTCTGTGCCTCAGAGTAAACATTCCCTGCTGGGCTCCTGGCAGGCACTGAGCCCACCCCTTCAGAAAGAAATCAGATCCTAAAGCAAACTAGGTAAAGGAAAAAAGAAAATAAAAAGAAAAAAAGCAGCTGTTAAAACATTTGGGCTCTTCTCCCAACCTGGTGCTACAGATGTGATCATTTCAGTTGTTTGGCTTGTGTGCTGGAAGCCTCAGACACTCTGCAAGGGGATGTTAAAGAGGATAACATGGAACATTCCCATCTTGTTCTTCCTCTCCACCATCCTCTTCATCACTGCCTCCCTCTCCACATTCTTGGAGGACAGTCAGAAGATTTATTGCATAATTTCTTTGGCGGCTGTTAACTGAGTGTGCAGTTACAGCTTGGTTTAATTAAGAAATCAGAGTGATTCTTTTATGTAGGTCACATCAGTTTTTGATTCTGAATCTCATAAAGTTCTAACCTTTCTGAAAAGTCAGCAGTGTGTGTATGGCTTTAAAAAAACTACTTTCTTAAATGCTTCTGAGTGTTGTTTATGCCTGCAAATGCCATTGCCCCTTTACTAGATAAATTGTCAGAGAGACCTTTGTTTGAATGTGGCATTTGGTGAAATCTATCTTTTTGCAGCAGAGTGTTTTCAAATAGGGTTCATAAATACAGTCTGAGCTCCCAATTGTTTGAAGCATGGCCATGTTGGAAAAGGAACAATGGATGATTTGAGTTTTCTTTCTTTGTCTCTCACCACTATTCATATCAATTGAAAACACATAAAAATCAAATATTCACAGCCCATCAGAGGACAAGAATATGCTGGCTCAGAGATGTGGAATTTTTAAAAATTATGTAAATCACTGACTTCACTAAAAGGGAGGAGCCTGCTGTCTATAATGCTTATACATTAATTTATTTTTCTTGGTAACGAGACAGCACACAAGTCCGTGGCCATTCGCCACTGCTATCTGAACACCACATCTATAGGACTACAACAGACATGGCTAGTCAGCATCTCACTCCCTTGTAACGTTAGACTGCCAGCCTCCAGGTTGACTCCAGGTCCAGTCACACTGACTCTCCTTACTTCTGAAGGAATCACCATCCCTGCATGTGATATTTTAAATCAATTTGTATTAATTTTAGAAAGCTTCCTGATCTTTCTCGGTCTCAGTAACAGAAGGGTTAATGCAAGATTTGACTCATATTCCTTAGAGTACATCTTTAGATATTAAACAAGACCAGTCATTCCTAAGGAGTCCAGCATTTCAGCCTTGATCCTCAAGGTTCTTCACCTTCACACAAATTATTTAAATGATTTCATAACCTCTTGAGAAGGTTCCGTCCTCTTCAACAACATTTTTATTACTCAGGTGAAATGAGCAATGTACAATGAGCAAGGTACAATGTCTCCATTGCTCAAGGACAGGAGGTCTCTCTACCAAAGCATAAATCTAAATGATGCAGGAACTGTAGCTTTCTCCGGATTGGCCCAAAGCTCCGAAATTAACTCCTTCATGGACTTAGGACCATCACAGGCTGCATTACCTTCTCTTTTACAAAGTCTAAGTCTTTCAGTCCTGTAACTTATAAAAGCATATCAGCAGTAAATGCTTTATATTAAAACAAAACAATAAAAATCCCAAATAACCCCAGGCACAAACATACAAAAACCCCTATTAGAACAAAGCCTTTGCTGAGGTCTGCTTTTCTTCTTTGAGACTGGTGAAAGGATAAAGAATGTGGGAAAAACGTCAATCACGCACATTACTTATGTTAATAAATAAAACAGGCCAAAAACAGGCCAGAGCCTGCTGTCTGTCCCCAAGTGTGAATGCCATGGCTGACATACCTATAGTTAAAGGTGTCCCCTCCCCACTTCTACCTCCTACAGACTTTTGGAGAGCATCCTGACCTGTGTGATCCCCCAAACCATGCCTGGAAGTGACTGGGATAGTGCCCAAAGCTTAAAAATGTGTGAAGGTGCATGCCAACACTTACACAGTATGGATAGTCACAGGCTAATGCCCCGACTACGTAGTTTTCTTGTGTAGATGTAACCACAGTATAAAGTAAGAGCCAATGTAGTCTGTTAGAAAATAAGATGCAACAGAAATGAGAATGAGGATGAGAGAGTAAGATGAAAAGAGAAGAGCAAGTTCAGCAGAGTTTACGGCATATTACTGAGGCAGGAATTCAGATCTGGGAGTTTAATATCACACTGCAGGCTATACAGCACTATCTGTATCATCTGGAGGTAGGATGCCAACATAATGAAGCACTGTTTATTAAACCTTTTTGAAGGAGAGTTGGAAAGAATGCTATCCCTCTGCATCTGTTCAGGGAAATGCTCCAAAAAAGAGTTACAGGCTGCATGGAGGGTACTACTTTTCTCCCTAGCTCAATGAAGAATTATGCTTTTCTTCACTCTGGGTGATGTTTATCTGCCCCTCTTTTCCCAAGCAGCCTTCCTACATATCCCTGTTTTTCTGAGCTGGCCCTGGCAGCAAATGTCTGTGAGACCAGGAGTGCAGCAAGCAACTGTTCTTATTTCAAAGGCAGGTTAACTGGATTAATATCACGTGGAGTTGGCCATTTATCAGACAGAAGATTCGCGATGATACCTGGTGTTCAAGGCTAGGTTGGATGAGGCTTTGGGCAACTTAGTCTAGTGGAAGGTGTCCCTCCTCATGGCAGGGGGGTTGGAACTAGATGATCTTTAAGGTTGCTTCCAACCCAAGCCATCATTCTATGATTATTTTCTCAGGCTCAGCCAGAACTGGGTTATAGTTATCTAGTATTTCAATGTTGAAAAGTGGCAGTAGAATCAATATTAAATATTCATAAAGCAGCATCGCCTCCTGAGCTGGTGCAAAAATCATGCCCTAATATCTTCATTAGAGGGTTCCAGATAGTCCACCAGCATGGAGCAAGAACTTGCTCCTATATCTGAAGCTCCAGCAGCTCCTTCATTGAAGTTCTCCCTCATGCTCTGGCAGCCAAATTCCAGTTTCAAAAATTACATTTACCAGACTTTCAGTATCAATGGATTTCTTCCTTCTTCTGTAATGTTTCCATGCATTTTTGCTAAACACAGATATGAATACATCGAGAAAGATAAGGAGGCCTAAATGTTTTTTGCTACTGTACCTACAGCACAGGTATAGTTGCCTTCTAGCCACACGACACTGTTGGATTAAAGCAGCTGTGCAGTTCCTTCCCTCCCACATGGAGGTCTGGTTTGTCCCTGTTCCTTGGGCTGCAGCTGCATTTTGTAGAGGCAGCCACAAAGCTTTCCATCAATTGCAAACACTTATTTAGTACCGTTGTTCCCTTAACTAAACTTTTGTGTGAGTCGGGACCATGTGATTTCATTATTTTGTAGTGTTGTGTGAAAATCTGTCCTTACGAGTGACGTCAATAAGGTAAGCTCCTCGCAGTTTCTTCAGGAGTCAGTAAAACTAAAGAACAGTTTTGAATGGAACTTTTATTTTAGATCTTTTGCTTAATGTCTTGTTGTAAGACAGTTGGTTTATAATTTTATTCCAGAATGTTTCCCTCCTTCTCCCTCACATTTTTGCTAGAGTAATCTGTATTTTCCGGCAGCAATAGTGAAGCTTTGCCCTGGAGCAATCCCATAAACACTTGCAAAAAGTATAATTTTTCACAGTCAGATATTCATGAGGCAAAAACTGGGTAGCTTCACGCAGCAACAGCAAAGGGCTGCAGACAGGCTGTCTAGTGGATTGTGCACTAGGCTGGGATCCAGGAATGCTTGAATCCTAGTGCTGGCTCTTCCACCAGCTTGCTGTGTGGTCTTGGGCCTGGGCAAGCTGCAGCCTCTGTCTCACAAGTTGCCCATGTATAAAAGGAGGATAATAATATTTGCCTGCTTCACAGGAGTCAACACTACTGTGTTAATGTTTTTGCAGGACTCTGAAAAGCTAAAGAGCTGCCAAAGTGTTAAAGCCTTCTACCAAGCAAGGCGCTTGTCTTTACATTTAGAATGCAACTTGCTTTAGTGAGCAAACACATTTTAACCACCTGCAAATTTTTACAGACACTGTTGGATATCCAGTGATGTTTTTAATTTATATGAGTCAAATTAGACAGGATTGTTTAAATGAGGTACAAAAGAATGGTTTTGCACTTTCTATGCACTTAGTTGATTTGCTTATCCCCTTGCTCCGTGTTCTGTACGTTATATTGTACATTAGCCGACTCCTGGGTTCGTAGATCCACTACTGAATTTAGACAAGTGCAATCTATTGAACTCATATAGTCTTTCTTTTTTGTTTGCACGTCTGACACATATGCAGTCTTTTTAGTAAACTAGCTGACATTACAATGTATGCAAAATAAAATTAAGATAATCCATGATAAAATTACCAGTCAAGGGCACTATTAATTCTGTCCGCTAGAGCTATCAAAGCACAAAGCCTTCCAGAGGCAGAGAGTGTCCACTCTTGTGCTGGGAATCCTGCATTTAACCTGCCACATATGTAAGGATGCACTTCCAGATAAATTATTTGCATAAATTGTGTAAAAGACATAGCGTGGAGCTCTGAGAGGAGAGCAAATTTTTATTTTTTTACAGAAAATGCTGCTTTTTTTTTTTTTTTTTCTTTCCTTTAGCCACAAAATACTGCTTCAGGGGCATATGAAACCATATGTGAACTGAGGTTGAATTTCAAGACCCATTTTGGTCAACATGACAAATGTTTCGGAAACCATGAGGCAGTTTGTTTAGATGTTTCTGTTATGCTGTTTTAAAGCACCACTTGTGAGTCGAACATCAGAAGGCAGTAACTAGTGTTGAGAAGTCAATGCTCAGCAACTTTCAGATAAAAGCAGCATCTGCCTCTGTGAGTTCTTTCTGTACTTCATTCCAGTGAAACCTTTGATGCTCTTAAGATTGTTCTCTGATGCAACTCAATTTGATAATGCAAAAGAAAAGCCATTTTTTCACAAGTTAAACTTGGCCAGCCTGTGAGATCAACCCTCTTACAGAAGGGTCTGGTGAGTACTTTGCAATGGCTCTGGTAAGCCTTGGGAGAATACACTGGGAATGTGGGAGAGCTGGATGACTAGAAAATAAGAGGAAGAGAAATATTGCCTTTTTCAGGGATCAGTAAGCTTGCACTTTATCTAGGCACCTAGAGCCTTAACAGGGCTATGACCAGCAATATAGGTATTTTGCAAGCTGCAGGCTGAGAAGCAAGCAGGTCATAACTCCTTTCAGGTCAGCTTAGGGAATAAAGGTGCAGTTTCATGTTATGTTTCATGTAATCATCAAATACTGTCTCCAATCCAAGTACACAATTTTGTCTGCTGCTTTGGTCAGACCTGGGGATTGTGTGGTTGTATGATGAACTGGTGAGCTTGGAGATGTTGTGAAAAAATAATACAGTGTTTCATTGAGAGCAGTTAGTTGAGCCAGCCCCTTTTGTGGCTTCACAAATACGGAATCCAGTGTGAGGGAGGGGCAGAAACCCATTGCCCTGGGTCAGAGAAAAGAAGAAAGCTCCATCTTTTCAATCACAGACACCAGTTAGATCTCATTAAGTGTAACCTGAAATTGTACCGTAAGAGACACCTCAGTGGGGAAGAGGAAAAAAGTCTTGAATTTGAGCAAATCCCAAAGAGAGTCCTATGGTGTACAAAACCATGAATTGCTGGTGTTTCACATGAAGATACAAGGATATTGTGACAACCAAGATTCTCAGTTAGGAGCTATACTCTGGCCTAAGAGCTGAGCCACAGCGGGTAAAAGAAAATTTGAGACCTAATCTAAATGCTAATTGAAACAAATTTGTTTTCTTTTTGGGACTCCAGTATCTTCAGATGCTTTGTTTGCTCTTTAACCTGTGTCAGCTTAGCAAATATATGCTTTTATCTTTGTGGTATTTGAGTTCAGAATGGTTTCAGAGCGACTGTATGATGTTGAGATCTCCCATCTCTTGGAAAGAGCCAATCCATAAACTTGAGTGTGTTTAGCAGTGCCTTCCTCCCCAAATCATGCCACCAATACTATCTTGTCTGTGAAAGCAAGCGGCACAGTGCCAGCCTGGCCTTGTGCAGCACCACTAACCAAGAATGCTCTTTGGCTTGCAAAGGTGAGACATAAAATATGCCTCAACCCCCAAAATCCCTACAGGCTGCTATCACAGCTCCTTCACTGCCACATCAATGGGCAGGGGAGCTGCTTTTCCAAAAAAAAGTTGTGCACAACTGTTTATGTCGCGTTATTTATGGACCCCAGGGAGACACATTACAATCACCTTCTTTGAGTATTATCTATAAAAAGGGAGTTAGAACACATAATACTTGTTATTTAATATTTAATGATATTGAATACATTTACAACATTATATTTTTATGAAATGATGTATGAATACATATTGTTTTAACTGCAACTCATATAATACATATTAAATTATTGTAATTAATGTATAAAATTCTNGAAATATTTTATAATTGTTTGCTCTTGTATCTTGACAACAGCTGTTCTTGTAGATGCAAGCTATGTCATTTCTTACTGAACAGACCCCTCACTGTGTCAAAAGCCTCATTGTCTAACAACAGATCTTTTACGTGGATAATAGAGATAACGAAGTACAAAAGAAAACAGGAACTTCCCTTCCTTGTCATCCCTGCCTCTGTGGAATTATCTTCATGACTTGAACAACGCCTAATGAGTGAGTGTAAAGAGGAACACTGAACTCCTCGTATTTTGCTTTTTTTGGTGAATTAGTTATATCTCTAGCTGGTTATAGGACACTGGGAAAAGATATTATTTCTTGCCAATTTTGCCCCTAGGATTTTTCAAGAGCATTCACACAGAAACCAGAGATTACCCTTTGCTACAGCAACTATCGTCAGATGTAGACAATGTGTAGCTGAATTTTTGACCACGAATTTTTGACCTTTTCTGACCAGTGACAAGGCTGAACAAGAACACAGAGCTGTAGATAAGAGATTCTCATGAATATTTAAATATCCAGCTTCCTCAGAGAAAGGGCATTTTCAAATGTAAGAACCCATCTTTTACACCTTTTTTATTTAAAAAAACCCAACTCTCTTACAAAATAATATAACTCAAACTAAAGGACATTCTTCAGTTTCTGACACCCCAAATCTGTTTCCTTGTTTTTATCTCTAGATTTATTATATTTTATTGGCATAGCAGGAATAAGGGAGCAATCCAAATCTGTCATGTCTAAGCTATGGGAATGAGCACACCAACAGCATCATTTTTGAGCACCTGCTTAAGACATCCTTTAAAAATTCCAGGACGCCTCACTGTACTCTGCTTAACAGAAATGCCCACACTGAGGTAGAACAGGAGGATCAAATGTTATTTTTTTGAGAACAATGAAAAAGCGGTGGAAATTATCTCTCTACCAATGTCTGGTTATTTCTGCAGTTTTTTAGATTGTAAAAGTTTTATATTGCATTAGAGTTAATCCAAAGATCTCACAATTTTACAAGGAGAGATTGATTTCCTTTTCTGATTAGCTGAATTACTTGGTGACACAGATTATACACTATGCCTGGACAGGCCCCATACACAGTAGCTTCCACTTCTCTAAACAATAAGTTTGTGACAATTGTATTGCTTTTCTTCAGACAAGATTGTGGAACATGGTGATAGAAAAAATAAATCAGCAAAAACAAAAAAAAACCACTCAGACCCATTTATTTTTCTCATTCACAATGCAGGAATCTGTCTTAGACACTTTTTTCCCATGTTGTCCTTTTATATTTTAATAATTCTACGACAGGATTTCCTACTGCTTTTTGCAGAAAAAAACCAAACCAAAACAATACAAAAAACCCAACATTCTAAAGGATCCTCAGGATTAGGAAATAGTTTCATATATGTGGCCTATATTTGGCATTTCTGCATTTTTTCTAGATACATTTTCCCTGTTTATATTCTGAATACTGACTTCCCTTGCTGGTATTTATAGTAATCAGAGCTTTGTATGCCATTCTTGAATTAGACAGACAGGAAATTGGGGTAGATTTACAGTACGCTCAACTCTATATTAACCATCCAAGCCCATAATAATGTGAACTGATTTCTGCTAACTCTGCTCCTGCCCGTTTATGTTCCAGCTGCACTTCGAGGACTCCAGTAGCGTGTAACCATATGTATAACTCATCGTGTGCAACTATATAATTGTTATTACTCTCTCTCTTTTAGCAGGTAATCTTGCAAGGAATGAAACCCCCAGGAATTATCTTGTGCCATCAAAACAGATGCACTGTATTCTAGACACATATGCTAACCTCAGCTGAGGGCCTGTGTTTAGCATAGAGCCCTGCATCCTGCTGCTGAAGTGGTTACTGAGGTTGAGAGTTAGGAATATAACTGGACACATGCAAAAGCTTTATAAAGATTTTAGATTGTTAAAAAAAATAATTTGTAAGATGTTGTGTGATTTAGACTTGGCTAGACTGGAACCTTTTGATTTTACCTAATTTAGTTACTCTCAAGTTAAAAAGAACAGTTTGAGTTTCTCTACCTGTTCTCTCCTGTGTAACTGAAGTGTGGCTTCTTAGAGGATAAGACACTGACTCTTTCCTCACACATTTTACTGGCTATTGGTCTGGAAAAAAGACACCACACTAACACAAAATAGCCATGAGATGCTCCTGCTTACTGTTTGTGTGATTCCTTACCCTCTGTATATGTGTGGCAGAATAACATTTGCACTCACTTGTTTTTTATCCTTGAAGCATTTTTGGAGTAATCTTTGGGTTTCTGTTACTTTCTCTCTTCCTCCTTGTATTACAAATGCAGTCTGTCGCTAAAATCCAATTTTGTCTCTGAAAACGACTAAAATAAACCGTCCTGCCGTGGAGACAGGCTGTATATTTGATGCTGCCTGACTTTATTATTTTATAAGATTTTGATTTGCTCATGTCCAGTTCTCTGACTGTCTGTGGGAAGTGTAGAGGTCACAGTCAGCAATATTGCAACTGCACAATGATGGTAGAAGAGGTAATGACAGCACATCTGCAGTGAACTACAAGCAAGAGCATTCACCTCCAAAAATTATGACAGAGGAAGAAGGACCCCTGATGAGCTGACTTTAAAAGAGCCCACTTGAATTGTTTGTCTACATCTCAAGAGTGATAAACAGTTTTCTTCTGTTAAACTAGAGAAATTCTGATTATTTCCAAAGTGGGGATATTCTTTAAAAAGGTATGTCAACAAACAACTCACTAAAACTGAATGTGTAATGCCAGTAAGAAAAAAGTGTTTTTTTGTTTTTTGTTTTTTTCTTTTTTAATGTCCTAATCATACTGTAATCCCGCTTTTTTTGTAACTTTCTCAGCTAAATCTGATAATATGAATGTCTATAGGAAGTTAATTTCAGGACTATACCAGTGACTTATTTAATGAAGAAAATACATTTGATAAAACTTGAAAAGGGATCTAAATTAGATTTGTTTCAAAAATAAATTGATTTTCTTTATGCAGTTATGCAAATTAAAAGAAATCAACATAGAGCAATGACACATGACTTAGGATACAGCAACAGAAAAATCAAGTGGACACTTTCTATGAATAGATTACTGATAAATCGTGGGCTGAGGTTTGTTTAAACAGATGGTTTGCAAGACAGTTTCCAATAACATACCTAACATTCACAAAAACCCAATAAAATAAATTATGACATTAAAACAAAATGAGATTCACTAGAAAATTTATCTCCTAAAATTACTCAAGAATTTTTGCCATTAAGTGGTGAGATAACCTGTTGAAAGAAGCCAAAATGCTAGAATGAACAGAAAGCTATTTTATTTCAATTTAAAAATACATGAAATCTGTCAAGACTGATATATTAATTTACTCTTCCAGTAAGAAATGTGCAGCTTCTGCTCAGTATAACTGCTCTAGAAGTGTAGTATTTCTAGTTACGATTCAATATGAATGAAGGAATGAGCAGAAGACCAACTGAAAGTCTTTCTGACCTAAGACATGGACAATTCCAGTGATAGGACAAGGGGCAATGGGTTCAAGCTGGAACACAGGAGGTTCCACTTGAATATGAGAAAAAACTT